>JAHWFP010233883.1:0-32358 GCA_023313725.1 Lithobius niger | reverse complement strand
GGGGGGGGGATGGCGGAAATCTGACCAGACTATGGCAGAATGTAAGTGGGTAGGCCGCAGGGGAGTCCAGAGAAGGAGGCAGGTGGCAGTCGGCGCCCTTTTTGTTCCATACTGCCCACTACAGTATTTTGCTCAGGTATGTGGGAACTGGCTAGAGCAGCGTATGTTACGCCGGGGGTACAGCCAGTAAATTAATATAACTGCGTTTTTTAAGACAGCCAACCAAACGTAACACTACGAGAGCTCGCGACTATGGAGGTTTCGTGACGCAGCGTGACGTCAGCACATTTAAGGGAATGGGGAGCGCATCCCTTCCCATTGTGCAGCGCGCGCGAGGTAGTCTGTGCTTGAAAACAAACATGGCTACCAACTACGCTGTTGCTGTCAATTCATTGCAGCTTTATCAGTTCGAACCTGTAACGCCATTGTTTCCAGCAGAGGCGGACTGGCAAGGTCGGGGGGTCGGGAATTCCGACTGGCCTCTCGCCCTAGTGGCCTCTCAGCAGAAATAAATAAGTTAAAAAGGTAATACAGTGTATTATTTTAAATATTTCATGTTTTGTAATACTCAGTTACTCTTTTATTTATTCGTGCTAAGTTTCACACCTTTCTGCTGTACCTACTAAATTAACCCTTCTCAGTTTGCAAGCAACGTAGGGTTTGGTAAGTCTTTTTTGTTCTCCAAATACGACACCGAAATTTCGAGTTTCAACCACAGAAGGCCGCTGTTTACTAGATGCGGTTTCTGGCGTCATTACGATTAATGAATGAATGAACGAGCAGCTGCGCCTGCGTATTGCACAGAAGCCGCTCTTCTTGAAGTTACATAGCGTATACGTACACATTTTGTATGGAGTGATTGCATTAACTGACAGGACATTAACGCATGGATCATTCGGTTACTATTAGCCATGGAGGTCATACGAGAAAGAGAAAGTGACGAGGACGTTTCTTCTGTCACGGAAATGACCGAACCGATGACAAATCTGCAATACGCTTTAAAACGACGAAAGTCGGGCAAGGCCATCTCGGTTAGGAAGAATTTGGTTAAAGTCCGTTCTGTGCCCGGTCAAAAGAACTTGGAATTCGGTGGTAAAACTAATAGTCCTGCCGCCAGCTACAAGACTGACACTTAGACAATCTCAGCTCAGGAAGGTAAGCCCTGAAATTTTCCTACTTCTTACTTTTTCAAGCTGCAGAGAAACCCCATTGAGAATTATCTGTATCAGATTATCGTCATGTGTGTTTCCCACAATTAGGTAAAATAAGAATTAAAGCATACCAGCAAAAATATACCATAACAGTCACATGACCGAAATCTAACAAATAATGAAGCCTGGCCCAGCACCTTGACACCATTACCAATTTCGCTGAAAGTGGGCTTAAATTTTCAATTTTGTTTTTTCTTTACTTCTAGCAAGTTGTGTCCTTAACTAGGCTTAGGTCCTATTTCCATGTTTTAAAATGCAGAAATTGAGATTCAGTTATTGTCGAGGGCAGATCCAAGAAAGGCGTCGAGGAGAATGAAACCGAAGGGCCTATGGCCCCCTCCATGTTAACTCACAAAAATTGCCGAAATTGTCCGGAAAAATGTAGCTAACGTAAGACAAAAATTAATAAAAAAAAAACTGAAAAAAACAATCGGCGAATCCCCCCTCCCCCCACCCAAATTTTGTTCTGGTTCTGCTCTTTATTATTTGCATCAAACACTGCTGCTGAAAAATCCCACCCCACGAAACGCCGAAATAGGCTACCTGCAGTTTAATAACACCAGGGGTAGCATAAATATAAGAGGGGGTATACAAAGGACGTGTATATAATGCGCTCCTGATAACACATAACACTGGACCTATTAGGTAATCACTATACCTGGTGTCCAGCATTCTTCTAAAGCCACCAAAAATAAATTTAAGGCATAGGAGGGGGTTTTTTTTTAAAAAAAGGTCTTTCCCTACTGTTTCCTTACTGTCTTTTATTTTTGTGGCACCGTAAGAAATGTCTAATACGTATCGTTTGAAGCCAGGAAAGGCCTCAGAATTCCTAAAATTCCGTCAGCTTCAAGGGGTTCTGCCACGGACCCCTCTGGGGGAGTTCACAGCGCTCCCCCAGACCCCCTAGCTGCAATGCATGATTTCACACATTTTAACTCTCTACCCCACCCAACCAAAGTCAAATAGACTTCACTACGTCCCTGGCTCTCCCATAATAAGTTAGCCTCTGGCAGTCACCTTCCCGACTGGCCTCTTGACCCGCCAGTCCGCCTCTGGTTTCCAGTAACATCTAACCACTTCCGCAGCCGGATGGCATCTTTTTCGGCATTCGGTAAGCTGAACAAACTTATTTTGTGGTTTGATGAACTTTTGCACTGCTTTGCTATGCACGACGGCATGATGTTTTAGTGGCGAACGAGCTAACCGGAAACGATGTCCTAGGCGATGCCATTTTGTTTCTGGCGCACGCGCAAATCACGCAGACGGGTGGAAGGCGCCTTAAAAGTCGAGTCAGGGTACTTTACCTGTGGACGCGTTCGGCTGGACGTGCCAGGTTCCAGCATGAAACAACGTGTGGACGCGCGAGGCTTCCAGTATGAAACACCGTCCGAGGGGGCGCGCTTCGCGCGCTTATCATACACAACCTAAACAGTATCCAATTCTAACCTAACCTAACCTAACCTAAGCATTTATGAAACAAGTAAGCGAAATAACTCGCTGACGTCATAATTTGCTGACACCATAACTTGCTAACCTCAGCACCTGCCACCAGGATCGCTATACGACTCCAGCATCCAACTCGTCCACGGGCATGCCCCTACTGCATCCAGCCTGTCGCATCCAGAGGTAAAGTACCCTATATGTAAAAGTCTTGCCGTCACGACCATGGAGGAAAGAAAAGAGATGGAGCTGGCATGACGTCAGAGCTACGCGCTACCTGCTGAAGCCAGTTGGCGGAGGGAAAGTCACGTGGCCGCCATCTTGGTTAGTTCAACACTGCTTGTCTGCAAGCGTTCGCAACGTACATTTCTTCCATGTCTTTTCAATTTTTTCGATGAAAGTAGAAAAAAAAACTGGAACAGTAATTTCAACTTCAAAATAACAATCCCAGACACAAACAAAATTCAATTACAGATTCTTGGGTTTTGTTAATGCAACGTTTAAGGTTGCATTTGAATGCTTTTTCAACGTTTAAACTCGTTAATTAAGGAGTTTTAATAAATTTAGCCTAAACTTAACCAAAATACTAAACATTAAAAAAAAAATACTGCATTCTCCAAGAAAATAATATTTTAGTGGCAGTAACCAAGGCTTGTTTTGTAGTTTCCTCAGCTGAAAGTTATACAAATTGTGGAATCTTTTTCCGACTTGAAATACGTAAAAATAGAAAAAAGAAAAAGGAATTATATTTTACAATAAAACGAAAAATCCATGACTAGGGCCAGTAACTAAAAATTTCTGGGGGATGGGGAGGGTGGGGGAGTTGGAAGAAAAAATAAACAAAATCGGTAGCATTTCAATGCAAAAAAAAATTTCTGACGCAAAAAATACTTCTGATATACATTAGAAGAAAAAACTGAATTTGAACTTGGGTAAGCTTTTATTAAGTCCCTCTTGTCTTTCTTGGGGCCACTTATATTTTGAAAAAAAATTGAAATATCCATGACCAGGGCCGAAGCTAGGAATTTTTTCTAGGGGGGGGGTAAGGGTAAGGAGAGAGACGGGCAAAAAAAATCGGTACCATTTCAATGCAAAAAAGCCTTCTGAAATATAATGGAAAAATTGAAATTGGACCTGGGTAAGAATGGAAAAAAAACTGAAATTGAACATGGGTACGCTTTTTTTAGGTTCTTCTTGTCTTTCTTGGGGACACTTACCACATCGTACCGTCTCCCCCCCCCTCCTCCCCAAGCCTGCGACCTTGTCTATGTCAGTATAATGGGGTTTAATTTCTCCTCATTTAAGTAAAAATGTATTCAGTAAATAAACTTTTGAAATTGCAGTATACTTTTAAATGGCATAGGTTTTTTTTTCGCCGACACGAAATACACGAAATAAAATAATAAAACCATGATTTCAAAATACTTTCCCCTATACCCAAGCAACCGGAAAGATTTTCTATTTGGGCGTTACGAAAGGTAGGCCTACATGTAGCAATGATCATCCGTACTGACATTACAGCATACATCTACATCACTTCATGTCACCTATTGTTAAAGTAGCAATAAACTTTTAATCTGGCAAACATTTACATTTTATATTACAAAACTACATTTATTTACATTGTATGTCGCACAGTTACACGAGGTTTCTTGTTTTCCGTCCTGTTGGTGCAACCGAATGCCACGCAAACGACTATTGTCCAAAATTCAATCAATGGTAACTGACGGGCTATGGTTAATAATAATCAAGATAACACCTCTGTAAATGCATGATAATATTGGTTTAGTACCCACGTGAGTACCATTGTCAGAGGATTGGGTGAACTACGCGAGTCCATCTCTCGAACTTACCAAGATGGCGGCGCGACCGTGAGGCGACGAAAGCGCCTTCCCTCGGCTGGCGTCCCTACGATGACGTCATGCCAGCTCCAACTCTTTTCTTTCCTCCATCGTCACGACGCGTGGTTCTCAAACGGGATTTTCTCCAGAGCTTGTGCATCGTATGCTTAAATCAGGTGGTTTAAAGATTCTTACGGCTTAAACAATGACACCTGTTGACGTCGGATGTCTGTTAACATTAATTCCGGTTTCTAACGTATCGATAAAAAAATTCATTGTTGGAGGGTTTAGTATTCCTTTAAAGGATCACGAATCATAGAAATAATAATAATAATAAGCTTTAGTTATTGTTTACATGGCTCGAAGTTTTTACAAACTTGTGTGAGCAACAATAATAAGTATATATTAATTTAAATAATAATACATTTTTACATACACACTTTTACAGAAACTTTAACAAAATTCTTTTTACATAAAATGAAATATGAAGTATATGAAATATGAAATATATTACCCCTCATTTCAATCATAATTATATATATTGGTTCACTAACTCTAGTTTCAAATTTTTTTCAATTCTTCCTTACTTTGGTAACATAGCATTGTATTATCTAATTTATTGAAGAGTGTAGGTATATAATTTGCCTTATTTCTTAGACCGTAATTATTATTCCAATAAGGCACCTTATATTTCTGCGTTTTTTTTCGCAATCGTTCTCCTTTAGTTTCATCATAATTTTTATGTTTATTTACATAGTAATTTTTTATCATAATAACATAATTACGAAGGTCCAATATTTTTAAGATTTTATTTTTAAAAAATAATTGATTTGTTTTTTCTCTCTCATTTCCAAAAAGTGCTTTTATTATTTTATTTTGTACTCTTTGTAACCGCATTACTATATGTTCTGTTGCAAAACCGTATACCTCAATGCCGTATCTTAGCAAACTTTCCACCCACGCGTCATATAAAATTTTTTTATTTTTGTTATTTAACATGTGTTTAACATTATATAGTTTTGGTATTATTTGACGTAATTTTGATATTAACTTTGTGATATGTTCTTTAAAATCCCACTGTGAATCAACCTCCATTCCCAAGTACTTCGTTATTTTTTTTGTTCTATCTTCCTACATGTTACTTCGCAATTGATTCCTCCTACCATTGACGCACATTTTTCGGAATGAGTTATAATATTTATTTTGTGTTTATCTATCATTTTTGGAACTGTTATGTCTAATTGCACTGTTTTTTCTTCACTTATGTAGAGTTCATTTTCTATAAGCCATCCGTTAATCATGTCAAAATCTTTTTGTAAATTGCCAATCATCTCTTCATAGTTATAGTTTATCGAAATTATTATAGTGTCATCTGCAAACATGTATAACAAGGTTTTATTTACATAGTCATGAATGTCGTTAACATATATTAAGAATAACAAAGGTCCTAAGACAGATCCTTGTGGTACCCCAAAATTTATTTCTTGGTAATCACTATATTCATCTTGTATTTTTACTGTTACTTTCCTTTTGGTTAAGTAACTTCTAATAAGATTTAAAAATTTTCCTCTTAATCCAAGCGATTCACATTTTTTAATTAATTTTTCATGATCAAAGGTGTCAAACGCTTTTTGTAAGTCTATAAATATTGCACCAACATATTTTTTTCGTTTAATGCTTTTGTTATTATTTCGTTTATCTGTACTAATAAATCAGTCGTTCCCCTCTTTTTTGTGTACCCGTATTGTATATTGTTTAGTAATTTAAATTTTTCTAAAAATTCTCTAATTTTATTTGAAAAATACTTTTCTATTATTTTGTCTACAACTGAAAGCAGTGAGATAGGTCTGTAATTATCTTTATTGTGTTTTTCTCCCTTTTTATGTATAGGTCTCAGTACTTGTATTTTTAATTGGTCTGGCCAAATTTCTTTGTCAATCATGACATTAATTAATTTGCAGATGAAAATTGATGTATTTTCTTTAGATTGTTTAAAGTTGGTTGTATTAAAGCCGTCTCTGCCTGTAGCATTTGTATTTTTAAGTTCAGTTATAATTTGCATAATTTCGTTTGGGGTGGCTTGCTGTATATACATTGAATTGTTATGATTCCTATTTTTTTTAATTTTTTTTTTTTATAACTAGTATTGTAATGGTCACTACTTGTATAGTTTTGTAATTTCTTTTCAAATTTTTTTCTTAGTGTTGGGACTTGGTTAAGAAAATTTTTGTTAAAATCATTTCTTAGCTCTTGCAGTTCTACTTCCTCAAATGTTTTAATTAATGATGCATCCGTATTTTCTTTATGCTTTTGCTTCCCATTTATTTCATTTATTATATCCCATATTGTTTTATTTTTATTTTCAGCCTCTTCTAGTTTCATTTTATAAAAGGCTTGTTTGCAGTTTTTAATTTTCAAACTTACTTTTGCTTTTAACTCTCGGTAATGTTTTAGATTTTCTGTTTTAATACTGTCATCCTGTTTCTGTAGACACTTCCAAAGTTTATTTTTTTTATTAATCAGATCTATTAGTTCTTTGGTTATCCATTCCTTTCTCTTCTCTTCATTTTTATTATTTTTTTTTCCTATCTTGTATTTTTCCTGTTTCTTGTTACTTTCATAGATGTTTTTTATAATATTTTCAATTTTATTGTACATTATATTTGGACAGGTTATTTTATTTAGAACATCCCAATTTTGATCTTCCACATTTTTTATTATATTTTTTTGATTGTACTTTATTTTAATATTATCAGTTTCATGTTGTATATTGTCTTTTTTTTAATGTTTTCTCCTGGTTTCCATATCCAACACAAGGTGAAATGGTGATCAGCAATTTTCAACGTTATTGTTCCTCCATTTACTTCCCAATCATTATTTATTAGTTTTACGTATATGTGGTCAATACACGATTTTTGCAACTTATTTTTATTATTAAGTGACGTAATTTTCTCTCTTGTGGAAGATTCTATTACTTTTTCAAAGCCGTAACCTACCATCATGTTCTCGTACTTATCGATATTATTTTGATCGTATTTGTCTATTGTATTATCTTCCATTTTCAAGATATCAATATTTATGTCTCCTAATAAAATTATATTCTCCTTTGATTTTCCTGTACTCCTTAGTTTTAAAATTTTCTTCAGCTCTTTAATAAATTTAGGTTTATTTGTTTCTGGTCTTCTATATATTGCAATCAGTCTGTACCAATAATAATAATAATAATAATAATAATAACATAGAGACGATGCACGAGGCATCCATCCACCCATCCAAATTCCCAAGCGGCAGATGTTAAGTGGAAGAAGTACCACCATTATGACAGTTGTTTTTTGCCGCATGAGGGAAGAAACCGGAGTACCCGGAGGAAACCCTCGTGCAACGGGCGGGAAACAACCGGAGAAAAAAACCCGTACATATACACTTCCCAACGCCAGGATCGAACCTGGGTCTGTACGAAGCCAGACACGTACACTGGGACCAGGACGCCTATCGAATCTGATGCCCCTGTACTCGCAGCTACCCGTGCACCCATAGAGAGAAAGATGCGTCAATAACGTTTTTATGATACTGCCTAGCTAAGTACATCGGCGACCTTTCCCTGGTAGAACGATATCACTGCTTTCAAAGGCCGAAACAGCCAAACAGCAAAGAAAGTGGAGCCCGCTCCATTATGTCGATAGTGAAAGTGTCGACGACCCTTGTTACCTGCACACTACTGGACTCATTACGTATAGAGTAAAAAACACAATTTTAGCAATAGGTAGACGAAAAAAAAAAGAGCAGAATAAACAGTCTCCTTAATAATTCATTCATTATAGAAAGTGTACCAATGATCACTAACGGTCACTGTCACCCATGGCCTTACCTAAATTCTTTTCTGGAATGTTCGCAATGAAAACAGAAGAAGCGCCGGTAAGTCCGTGGAAGATAAAGACCGGCTGTCTATTTTTAGTGACAACATTCCTCTTCCCATACGGTATTCTGTGAAACGTTGTGTAATAACCATCCTCAGACCGAATGGTGTATTCTTCAAATGGATAGCCATGATAAGTAACGGCTTCTTTCTGGAAGATAAAATGAACATTGTGTAAACTTGTGAAGTATGCAAGTAACCCTACATCATTAAAAAATTCAATTTGAGCCTGGCTGGTTGGTTGTGTTTGTTCGTCTTCTCCTTTGGAAAAATTAAGTGGCTACAAGGTGGAGAAAGGCTGAAAAAAAAAAGGCACGTAAAGTCATTTGTGTTTAAGCGTATTTTTATCGAACTAGCTTTGTCCTTTGAACCCGAAAACAGTGGGAAAATCCCCAGCATCAATGAAAAGGCTCATTTTTCTTTCATTGTTTACACCTTGGAATGTCACATTTTTCAACTAAAGCTCATGGACTGTTAGTTGTCTTTCCCGCTTCATTCCGTGGTTCATAATTGTAGCGACTATAGAGATGATGGAAAGAGGGTCCCCAAGATGGCCTATGTGGGCTTTATATTTGGACTGTAGCCAAAGGATGCCATGTTCTGTCAGGAATGTCTGTCAACTTTCGACAGGCGCAAAAATGCATAGCCAACTATGCAGTTAAACGGCCCAGTGTTGTAGTCCAGTGTTGTCGGAAGCATTAATTCGGCGACTGGAAATATTCAGCAAAAAATGGTAAGGATATCTACCGAGACATTTTTGCCAATTCGCAGGTTGAAGTCGTGGTATCAAACGTCAAAACACAAAAATAATTTTAAAAAATCAGTGTGCAGTCAGTCTCTACCCTCAGGCATAAATCTTACATGGGAACGGCATTACATATGTCACGGCATAGGTGCCAATACAATGAATCCTATGCTTGCTGATTGATTAAGCACACTGGAGTATTAAACTGGAGCATTTCATCGTGTCATTGTTGCAGGGTTCATACCGACCTGGAAAGTCAGGGAGAATCAGAGATAGTCAGGGATATGAAATACGGTCAGGGAAAGTCATGGAAAAAAAGGAAAAGTGGTGAAAAACCAGTGATTATAAGGATATTCGATGTTAGAATGAACTGCTTTTTTTAGAACAATTTTTTATGAACCATTTTTAAAAAAGGAAAAAAAATAAGGACCGTGTGGTCTCGTAAGTTCCCCTCGTTTTACAATACCTTCTTGCCTTATTTTTTTTAATAAAAAAAAAATCGAATCAAATTTGTAGCTCACATCCAGGTGTAGTTATGGTGCCCGGCCTGCAGAGTGAGCAGTGGACTCTTGTGTAATTGAAAAATAAAAATAAATAAAGTGGAAGTGTTTTGGTCAGGGATATTTGAAGAAATAAGTTAGGTATATTCAGGGATATTAATTTTCAGATATGATTATGAACCCAGCGCCATTTTTCTCGATCCTCCACATCAAGTCCGGCCCCAAACGTCTATTTACGTACCGTTAGTCTTTCCCTTGCTAAAAATCCGTTTTAAAATATGGCGTTCTGTTGAATATTGTTAACTATATCTAAGAACGATCCGTAAGTATATGATGCATTGCGTGCTTACAATAATCATGACGTTTCATCTCTGCGTGTAAATGTACTAATTTTCTAATAATTACCACGCGATCAAAAATCTAAAAGACTCGTGCGGTAAAAATTAAAATTAATTATTCGAATAGATCGCCGAAGCAAAATTATAAGACACTAGCCTAGAAAATTATAAATTGTGACTTTAAAATATGAGAATCATTCCGGTTGGTGACGACACGATTAATGCGTTCACGCTGGTTTGATAGTAGCTACGTTTTTTCGCTGCGAGGAATGAAGCTACTGTTTCAGTTAACGTTGACTATGATAAATGCGTGGATGCGATCGACGCGTAGCTGTTATAAGGCAGGCGGAAGTTTATAAGGCAAGCGGTATGTTGCTTTAAAATACTTGCCTCTCTTTTGGTTTTCATGTGTGACTCATTTTGGTAAGTTTAGCTTACAATGACGCATGTAAACGTTGCAAACGCATTCACTTTCCTGCTTTTTCCTCGTGTGAGACGGTTCTATAATACGTTCCGTCAAACCTTTATAAATTTTGCAAAAGAGATTTGGGAGATCGACGCTTTAACCATTAAAAGTACACCGCCACGGTATATGGTGGTGTATGCGACGGTTCTAATACGTTCCGTCAAACCTTTATAAATGTTGCAAAAGAGATTTGCGAGATCAACGCTTTAACCATTAAAAGTACACCGCCGCGGTATATGGTGGTGTACTTTTAATGGTTAAAGCGTCGATCGCATCACTGAATTGCACATAAGGGCTCGTTTACGCAACAACAGTTTTCTCGCTCACTAGCTTTTACTTGATCAATACTAAATCTGATGGATGCTTCTCGCCTTTACCGGAGTATGAGGCTTTCGAGTTGTCTATGCGTATTAGCAAGAATTTATAAGGTTTATAGGGGTAAGAATTTATGGGAGGAGAATTTATAACCCAAAAAAGTCCCTATTGAAACGTGTTAAATCCTTTCCAATTAGTCCAGTTAGTTAGTCCAATTTTCAGAGGGCGCCACGTGTTCCATCTGGTAGTTTTTGCTCATTTTTCAGCCCAAATCTAAAGTAAATTAAATTGCAACTAAGCTAAACTAAGTTTAGGTTAGTTTAGTTTTAGGCTGAATACTGAGTAGAAATTCCCACATAAAACTCATGCCGTTTCAGTATGGGGTCTCAGTCACAAATTCTCCTCCCAAACCCTATAAATTCTTGGTATTAGTAACCATGGCAACGACGCAGACGCAAATCTTCTCCTCGTGCCTCGTGACACGGCGTACGATGCTTGCAACATTTGAGCGTCGATTTATGACAACATGAAAACAATTTTTAGTGCAGTAAAAGACAACGGAATATTTTTTGTATGCCGGCATTCGATGATTTGTCTTCGATTCGATAGCCCCGAAATGGACGCCATGCTGAATTTGGAATTCTCGCTGCGAGAAGCTATTTATTCTACCGACGTTTGATCATTGCTAGAAGCTGTACTTTGAGGGAGAATAGCAAATTTCGGAAAAAGCGTGAAATGACAACAATGTTGTGGCAATGATTAATATTAATGTAGCACTTTGTTCTTTATCCGTGTTGGTATTTATAATACATACAATTTGTTATCTATTACCGCATTCATTTAGTAGCAACGGGAAACTAATCATAAATAAATAACGGCTGATTAGCAAATAGCTTTCGGCGAGCGAGAATGCCTTTTTGCGTAAACGCGCCCTAACAGTGGATTGCTAAAAATTTTTCTCGCAGCTAGAAGCTAGAAATCATTTGAACTTCCAATATGGCGGCGGTTGTAGCTCTGCCAGCTCGTACCGAAAACAGCCAATAATGTGATTTTAAAAGCAACTGGGAAAATTATTTCGCCAGAAGGAATTCTTTATCTTACTGTCACAGATTAAAAGACTGCAAGCATTTACTCAAACGACGTCGGATTTAGCTAATCCAGGTAGCGTTGTTACCACGACAACAACACGTCTGCCATCGCGATTAAATTCTAGCTGCGAGAATGCAAAGGCAAGTCGCTGCATAAACGTGCCCTTTATGCTACAAACGATTATGAGGCACAGGTAAAAAGTACTGCCGAGTGGTGAGCAGCACTGCCATCTGGTGGAGAGCTAATGAACTTTCTTAAAGTTGATTAAGGTTTTGAGCATGGAGCATAAAAAAAACGAAAGGTAAGTATTTTAGGATAATTAAAAACTTATTTTATATTTCAGAAATTCGTTTTTTTTTATATACAAAATAACCATAGTAGTGCGCTTGTAACACTAAGACGACGAAGTTTTAGGCATAATAATTGCACTTCCACCCGTTATGAACGTCAGGATGTCAACTGAAAGGCTTCGTACAAAATCAAACTATACTTAGAAGGATAGTGCTGATGGTAGACATGCGGGAAGACAAAACAAGAATATGTGCATTCCTGGATGAAACAGAAAAATTGCGCAAAATTGCTAGGGGAAAATGAAACGTTCACCCGATTATATCCAGCAGGCACCAGCTGGGCCCCAATAGTTAGTTTTCAGATATCTCCATGTCCTAGGGAAACAATACTTTACATATATGGCCTGATTTTCCTTACTTAGATACCTTAGAATTGCTTAGTACAAACTTGCTGAAGCAAATAGAAAAAAAAATAAGAAAATGCAAAAAAATACAAAAAATTAGCAAAAATAAAAAATAAACACCTAAACCAGTAAACTGTTGGCATACCACTGACAAAACCCATAGCATGGAAAACAAAATCTATATTTTCATAGAACGAAAGACTGGGAGTGGGGGGAAGGGGGGGGGGGGAGCAAAGAGCTGTTACCATTAGGCATACGATTACGCATTAACTGAACCTAGAAGAGAACAAACAAACAAGCACGGGACCCGGGTACGTGTTCAACTACGTATAGCAAAGAGGAGAAAGGAAAGGAAACCAACAGGAGAGGGAGAGGACGGGATGAACGGAGGAGGAGAGAGGGGAGGGAGAGGATTGGCGGAAAGGGGGAGTGTTACACAAACAAAAATCTACTGTTGCAGTGAACGATCAGGCAGCACCGAGCAAATACTGGGAAACAACCACGGGTCAAACAAATCCACGGGCGAAGCCGGGTACGATAGTTCACGATAATTTTGAATGTATTAACTGATTCATTTCATATTTATGACAGAAGGTTCACAGCATAGCGTTAATAATTATCGCAATATAAGTCTCCTCCCTATATCGTCTTTAAGTTCTTGAAAGGTTTTGTTCACAAGATGTGCTCATTGAAACCCTTCATCCGTCACAGCACACTTCATCTCCGGTAGCACCTACGAACAGACTTCCAACTTAGAGTTCTATGCAACAAGAAGTACAACGCGAAATTGGGTTTTTTTTTTTTTTTTTAGATTTTTGTAAAGCTTTCGATTATATGGGCCATCCTTGTAAAATAGCGTTTGTGCCTTGGTTTTAAGAACTCTGTTGTTTCTTGGATCCAGTCGTATCTCTCTAGCCGGAAACAAAGTGTTCAGCTATGGGGAACCTTTAATACCTGACTTCCACTTACTTCAGGGTGTCTTCAAGGCTCGATGGAGGAAGGATTTTTTTTGAGAATGAAATGAGCTTTGCGAAAAGCTTTGCATACAGAAAATTTCAATAAGTCTGTCAAACATACGTTTGCCATCAACGTCAATGTCGAGATCACTGTGAGAGGAAAAGGGGCGTCGGACGAAAGTGTAACTGGAAACTGATAACTGTCTAATATCTGCCTAAATAAAAAAAATCTGGAAAATCATCTAAACGGAATATCGTATAATGGATAAACGTCTAACTGAACCATAATATACCTGCGTTTTTTGATGTTCTAAGCATAGCCGCAGCGAGCGCGGTAGCGCAAGCGAGGTAGGGACATTAGACGATTTTCCATTGTACGAATTTCGTGTTAGACGATTTTCCATTATACGAATTTCGTGTTAAATGATTTTCTGCTATACTGGTATACGGTATACGTTCTTCCAATTATGATATTTTCCAATAAGACGATTACCCATCGCCCCGAGGAAAATGCCACCAGTTGGCGGCCAGAGAGAAAATAGTTGTAACGAGGGTTACTGTAACCAAAGGGAGGCCGTTACATTTGCCAGAATTTAAAGAAAAGTGGTTTTGGATAGCCCAAGCATGCATGTAGTTGAGACTAAATTAAAAATCGAGACCAGTAACAGGGCCTCAAATCATCCACATCATCATTATCATCATTTCATGCTTTGAGCTTAGCAGGCAGGTGGGCTATGAAAATATTAAAGCATAAACAGAGGCTAACTGGGGATAGTTGGCCCCAGCAGCAATAGTTGTTTGGTCATGGTGGTGGAGGCTAGGTAATAGTAATTTTCTAGTGTATGATTTTCGGTGTTTAATCGGCTTATTTTCCTCTTTCCTGCTTCTAATTGTGTATATTTCTTTTCATAAAAAGACTTGACGCATAAGCAACAACAAAAACAAGCGGCTACAGCGACTGCCTAGTGGCACCGGTCTTCTGTATCCTCCACTTCCAATGTTGAGGCGCACATCTTTATCATGCACAACAGCTATCTCTATTATACTAATCTAAAAGCAGTAGCCATCACCATTGTCGGTTAAAAATGTGTTAGCTTTTAGCCCTATTTTACATTGTAGGCGTATAATTGTCAGCTTTTAGGCCTAATTTTAACCAGCAGTTTTAATTTCGTAAGTAGCAGCTAACGGAGATATGGATTGTATAGTAAGCCTATTCAGTTTTGCAACACGGTGCGCCTTCAGGCACACAGTTACAGTGTTACAACGTAACGCGCAACGCAGCCTGTGTAGATCAGTGGTAGTAGGGAAGTGACGAGAGAGACGCTGTTGATGAAGCCAACAGCGACTAGTACCAACTTGACGTTGCTATGGTAACATGATTTTAGGCCTTATTTTCATTTTAGACCTAATTTTAAAAATGCAGTTTTAATTTAGTAAGTAGCAGACATAGGCCTAATGGAGAATTTGATTCTACGGTAAGCCTATTCATTCATGCAACAATGCGACGAGACTATTTTAAACGAAGCTAAAATCCATTTGTTTTTATTGAGTGTTACTTTAGGGTTTTAATTCGACGATCAAATGTTATTATTTAATTTAGTTACGTCGAAGAATTCTATTAGCTATAAGGAAGTAACGATGTTTTAATTTGCCATGTTATTTAACTAACTTCTCACACTGAATCTATATAACGTTGTAAACAATGGTCGTCAATATCTGGTACCGTTGCGAAGTTTTAAAAAAGCGACGGACGGATGGACGGACAAAGTCGTTGCAATAGTCTTCTCAGCCGGGACGGCTGTATAGAAGACTAAAAAGAGCATTTCTTTGAATTAATGGTTAAAGTCCAGTGATAAACAAGTTCAAGCCATACTACAGAATTATGAGTCTTCAAGGCGTTTTACACCACATTTATTAGGCTTTTCCTTGCTCAACATATATTTGCTAAGCTAACTATTTTTACATTTGGTAATACTGGGCTGCAAGTGTAAGCCTGACGGGCTGTTGTAAAAATAAAATGTATAACTTTCTTAAAACAAACACGTACATATTCCTTGAAACGTTTACTAACCATTGTCATCTTTACTTCTGGGTCACTGTATTGCTCCATCCAAGGAAGTTCGGACGCTTCTGTATCGTTTGCCCGTGAATCAAATGTAAGGCCATAACCGAAGTGAAGACACAAACATACATTTATTATGATTTTCAGCATTCTGGTTTCACTAATGTTGTTAGCTGGTACACGTTCTACTCTTCTTTGTGGCAGTGTTACTTCAGCCTGTGTGTTTTTATCTGTTACACCCTCTTATCAATAATTATCAACTAGGTATGCATAAATTTTATCAGCCAACAGGTGATAAATTCTACTGTCCATATTAATATTATATCATTTTTCCTTTCATGAACTGCTTACAAAACAATCGAGTTCACAAATGTGTTTGACACAGAGATAAAACGTCACTGATAGGCCCTTATCAGCAAAGACAAATGCCTAACGTTTTTGTTTGTCATTGTTATCAATTCGTTGATGTAGAAGTGAAAGTTTGCTGTAAATCATTTATCAGCAGTAATGCTACGAGCGCTTTTATGAAATGGATAATTTTTGCTGTTTCAGTATGAAACTCCGTTCCAGATTTCGTAAGCATAAGTGGCATTCGATGTGAGACTTTTTCTTTTCCACAAAACGATTCTTACTATACCACGCGCCACGGCTGTTTCCTGTGACGTGCATATCACGTGACTGGACTAGTCCAATCAGACGCCCAAACAGCTATTGTTCTCGTTCGTCATTGGCTAACTCATGGTGACGTCACGGCAAACAGCCATTGCGCATGGTTTAACAGTGCCGGAGCAAGGCGTTGAAGCACCCGCAGCCAGTAGCCATCTGAGTGCCCGCTTTATCGCTATTATACAGCAGATTGCAACCATCCCCTTTTCCTCCCCCTCCCACATGCCTCTTCCCAAATCTACCCAAATAAACGGTGCCACAGTGATAATGCCAACACACTGAAAACACACGAATCATGAAGGGGTGAGGTGGTTAGGCGTGAGACAAAAGTATTTGTCTACATATGAATAATTATAATAATTGTATTTAGTTTACGACAGAGGTACCCTCTAACTGGCAAAAAAAAAAACTAGCAAGACCATGACTTTGACAAGAAATATTTTACTGTCGGTCCGGAATTTGGGCCTTGTTCACAATAAATATGTAAAAACATTAAAAATGGTGGGAGCTGCAACAAATTGCGGACTTCATACAGCCGCCATATTGGGTCATTTTCTAACATGGTGGTGGCTGTGTGAAGTCCAATGTTTGTGGCAGCTCCCACTTTTTTTCAGTGTTTTATTTATTTTTTTTTTTTTTGTGAACAAGTACCAAATAACTGGTCGAAAATTTAAGTATTTATTGCCAAATTCGTGTTCTTGTAGTTTTCTTACCAGCCAGAGGCTACCTCTATCATAAACTAGGAAACAGGCTTTGGACCTATTGTAGGCGGAGCGAACAGACCTTTATTTCAATTTATTAATTTAATTACTGTACCATATGAGTTAACGCTCCTTAAAAATCTAGGAGAAATGCTCATTCAGCTAAGTTTGGGCTATTTGGCTTTTGTTGTGACGTACTGCAGTTATTTGCTGGCCTTTGTCTTATTTTAGCTTTATTTTCAAATAGGCCAAAGCTACGTATCATATTTATAATTTATTAGTATTATATTAATATAGGCTTTCGTTCGCTCCATCATTTAGTGTGTGTTTACTTATTTTTAGCTTCTTTCCACATCCGACACTAAAGATGCCGCCGCTAATGATTCCGACATTGTTTACAACAATAATTTCTGCTGCGCAAAGCGCCTTCCCCAGATTACAAAATGTTAATAATAAAGCATTTAACTGTAAGCCAAACAATCATCAGAGCGATAGTTTTTATCAATAATCAAAAGATTCAGCAGGTTGGCAATGATGCCGCTGGTGTAACACTAGTCTTGACAACGCCACCAACAAAAATATTAAGACGCACACCTCATGCACAGTGATAGCGATTTTAAAACCACATTACAGTTCATCAGTAACGATCTCAATATTGTAGGTAAAAAAGTGTTAGCTCTTAGGCCGACTTTAGTCTTTAGGCTTAATTTATAGCTTTTAGGCCTAATTTTTAGTTGTCATTTTTATTTCGTAAATTGCAGCTGCGTTTGAGATTAGGCCTAATGATTAGCGCACCACGGTATCGAGACTACACGTTGCCGTGGCAACGAGGAATCTTTAAACTACTAGACGCAGGCATGGTGTTGTTTCGAACTGCGTGTAAATACATCGACCGCTGTTTAGATTCGTTTTATGTGTACAGCTTAAAATAAAATAAAGTAACAGCCAGTATCGTGCACAAAAATAACAACACTCGAAACGTACACAGTGTTGTTATTTTTGTGCACGATACTGGCTGTTACTTTATTTTATCTGCAAAAAGTGCTGAAACTTCTCTATATGTACAGCTTCGCCGTGATACGCCGATTTAGGTTTCATATTAGGGATTCCCATCGCTAATGTAAATGCAGTTTCGTCGCCATGCTGAAGGTAATCAATCCCTCCAAGCATTCTTTTTTTTTTCAAATGGTGCTAAGGTGTATCGTTAACGGAATCCTTTTGTTTTTTATAGTTGCGATGTTCCATGAGTGGTTAAAATGACACAATCAAATGTTCTTATTTGATTTAGTTACGTCGAAAAAGGTTATCAGCTAGAAAAATAGCAACCAAAATTTAATTTGTCGGTTTTTTTTTAAAGTCAACTTGACAACCATCAGCATGGTATATGCTTCGTCGGAATTTCTTAGCTATTCAGGATTCTAAATTTACAATGGTGGGTGTTAGAAATTAATTCGAAAATTAGCAATTTCTTTCGTAATAATTGTTCGATTTACGGCAAATTTTGGCTCAGCGTTACTTTTGGGGGTATCAAGCGTTTTACCAAATCTCATTCCAATCCGACCTTTCATTCCAAGGACCTTTTGTAGTCTAGCTCCACTTAGACTACAAAAGTGCAACCAACCAACCAACATTTTGCAATTTGGTGTCCGTTATAGGCTACGCTTCGCTCGCTCCGCCAACTATTGCTGCAACTCACGAATTAATTGTTCAAGACAAACTGTATTTAGGCTTGGCTTCGCCAAAAGAACATTTTATTAAAGTTCAACTTTTTTCTTTAATTTTTTTTTGAAAGGGTGGGGGGGGGGGAGGAACTATCATTTTCGGCGCCTTTTTTCCCTACCGGAGCCTGGAGCGCCTCCTTCACCCCCTTTTGATCCGGTACTGCTTACTAGATTCTTCATCAAATTTTATTTGCGTAGTATTTAATCAGGGTAGAAGAATATATAGGTAGTGCCATTCTTACTCTGAAAACGGTAAACATTTCCACGAAACAAGTACCTGTTTTCAGCGATTTACCGCCAGAGGACGCTGTCGTCAAGTAACAGGAAGCGCAAAGCATCATGGGGGATCAAAACTACTTACCGTGTCCGAAACAAATTGATCACGACAAGAATGCAAAATTAATCGCTTAAAATTGAGCATAATTCAGATTAGGACATTAAAAATAATTTTAACAAAGATCAGAACTGGGTGATCCAGTTTTATTTTTTTAAATCCAACATTCAATTTTAAAACGAGTTGTCGTTGCGAGTGGTGCTAAGTATAACGCATGGTTTTGCGTTCCGAGAACGTCCGAGAAGCGTGTTCGTCGGCCGTTTAGGCTGAAGCTCCTTCCGTTGTTTACGTTCATTGTAACGGACCATATACAGTTTGAATCGAACACAGAATAAGTTCTACAACTTCGGATGGTTGCCCACCAGTGACGGCGCTAGGGGTGGGCCAGGGTGGGCCATGACCCCCCTCCCATATTTCACGCCCCCCCCCCCTCCTGATCCCAACACTCAGGTCACCACCAGAAAAAAAACTTTAAAAATTTGTAGGCTAAACTGAATAAACTGAGCTTTCATTTTTTTTATTATTTAAATTTATTTATTTATTTATTTTTGTAGCACTTTGCAATAATTTATTTTGTGTGTTTATGGCGCATATTTTACAAAAAAAAATTCGACTGCATTGAAGTTTACGTTACGTTTAAGTTGAATTAAACGGAATAAAAGTGCCTAATGCGACTGCCTTGAAAAAAAGTACCTGGTCCACTCTGTTTCCATATGTGCCCCCGGCCCCCCCCCCCCCCCCCCCCAACAATTCAGTTCGGACGCCGTCACTGTTGCCCACGCACGAGTATTTCGACTATTTCCGCGCGTATTGCCGCTGTTGGCAACAATGTCGTCATTTTTTATTTCAAGTTTCTCCTCCTATACGAGAACCTGACAAGTGCTGCTTTCTGGTGCCGTTGGTGGAAGCAGGTATTATTTTATTAATCGTTTTCAGAAAAGAGTTACTACCTACTAATCTACCCTGTATTGAATAGCCAATTGTTTAGCTGTTAAATTTTGCATATCTTAAACACGTTTAATTGTTTCATGATATAATCCGGGTCGTCAGTGTGTGTTACACGGCATCATGAGTTGATAGAGAGTTCCATTTCGTCATCCATTCTAGATTATGTTTGGACCTGCACTGCTATTTTCTCTTAAGTAGGCCTAAGCACCATTTACGTGCCATAATTCACAAAGCTAAACGTAAAACTTCGAATCCTGTCATGAAGCAGCTTTATAATTCCGGTGATTCATGAAGGCCAAGCAATTAATCTAATATGGCCATAAGTATGAAAAAACGCAAACCGGTGGTCTTCGTAAGACACACTGTCAAGATCTGTGGTTTGTTTGCCGGTGACCAATCAATGACAAGTAAAGATTCGATTTACATGATTACTGAAGTAAAAAATGCCAAATATGGAGAATACAGTCAAAGTCGAAGTTGGTACTCATTTTGCAAGAAACAAATTTCTGACTGTTAATCTACTCACAAAAATTGCTTTTATTGAAATTGCTATTATTATTTTACAAATTATGCTACACCATCCATTTAAGTTATTGAAATGGTATTAAAAAGATGAGAATGGGTTTGGCTCTTCCGCTTCAGAGTGTGGAACAGATCAAAACATTCGCCAAGTTAATCCCACCGAGTATAGTCTAAAGCATAGACATAGACCGAGGGTACACGTAGGTTTCTTACGTCGCTTCATCTTACGTCGCTTCATCTTACGTCGCTTTACCTTACGTCGACTTGAACTCACCGCTTTAGGAGAGAGGTGGTTACACGGAGGTTGTAGTTGGAGTGAGTTGATACGACAGCGGGGGTTCCTGCGTCGCGTTTATCTAATCCCCCCATCAAGCAAACCCCTCTTTATTGCCAAGTCCTCATTCAGCCAGCTGGCCTTCGACTTCGTTTTAACGAAGTACAGGTGGCCGTCCTAGTTTCGTGACGTTTACGCGCGCACTTTTCAACCAATCACAAGAAAGCAGTCCTTAGAGCGACGTAGAAAATGGGTTTTAGGTGGGTACACGTAGGTTGTTAAAGCGCTTCAACTCCTTACGTCGACGTATCGAGGTGGTTTGAGATAAAGCGACTTGAAAGTGGGTTTAGGTGGGTACACGGAGGTTCTTAAAGCGCTCTAAGCACTACATCGACGTAAGCTACGTCGACGTAAGATGAAGCTACGTAAGCTACGTCGACGTAAAAAACCTCTGTGTACCCTCGGTCATAGAAGGAGAGCAGGGAGATGGACTGCTGACTTCCTGCCTTTGCAGCCGATGTTGAGTCAACAGGAAATGACGTTCCGGTAGGCATGTTCAACTTCCGGCCGTTGTCTGCGCGTCGCACCGTACTTTCCAAACTTCCATACAAACATTGACATAACCACATCAAAAACAGTTAAAGGTACATCCGGCCTACCTTATAACATTCTACCTGCCTTATAACAGCCACTGCAGATCGCCATCCGCTCATGTTACCATCGCCAAGGTCAGCTGGGGTGGTAGCTGCGTTCCTCGCAGCGAGGAACACAGCTGCTGTCTCGGTTTGCTTTGGGAATAGTATACGAAAGAGCATCAAGTTAAAGATTGTGTCGTCACAAACCGGAATGATTTTCCTATTTTAACATCACAATTTATAATTTTTTAGGCTAGCATATTATAATTTTTTTCGGCGATCTATTGGCATAAATAATTTTAATTTTTACCGCATTACTCTTTTACATTTTTGATCTCATAGTAATTATTAGCAAACGACTAAATTTAGTACTTGCGCACACACAGATGAAACTTCAAGGTTGATGCAGGCGCACAAAGGATCATATATGTGTAGGATACAGTAAATATAGTTCCCCAATATTCAACAGAAAATCTCGTAGACGCCACATTTTAAAACGGATTTTTAGCAAGGGATTGAGTAACGGTAAGTAAATAGACCTTTGGGGCCGTACTTGATGTGGAGGATTAAGAAAAATGGCTCTGGGAGGAATGTCCTTTTAACTCTTCATGAGTGGTCAAGTTTTTGTTGTGTTGATTGTGGGGTCTGTAGTTCAAGGCTGAAAGGCTCGCTTTTCACAAAATACCGATGAAAGAAAAGAAAGCCCCGTGGCCATTCCAAGTTGTACACTGTGTACCAGCAAAGTAGACCAGACGTTCGCTTTCGCTTTATCATAGGCTGCGGCAGCATCATTCAACAACTTTCAAAATTGCTCTAAGAGCGATAAAAAGATACGAATTACTCTCGTAACGTTGATTTGTGATAGCTACACGAAAAACAAGTGGTATTATTAATAATATTATTATTAGGGTAGCTGAATTGGCAGTTAAACACTATAAACGGTGTGTTTACGGTGTGGCCTTCGAACAATTTATGTACGCGAAACGATTGTACACTTTTTAATGGGCAAATAAATACAAAAGTAAAAATGAAAAATTCAAATGACTAACACACAAGTAGATAAAAAAAAACACTGACCCCCCCTCAAAAAAAAAATTAATTAATTAACACATAATCACAACCACATAAACAGTGTAACACCTGCTGTGGGCAGAATCGGATTTAAAAAGAAAAGTTACGAAACAATGAATTATGAAAGTAAGGACGACTAAGTTTTTTATTTTTGAATAAAGCTAAACATAAAGTAAACAAAACAGCAACCTTTAGCTTACAGGTAATAGTTTCTCTTCCAGTCTGCTGTTATTTTAAATAAAAATTAGACTAAGGCAAGTAGGGCCTAATCAAACTTTCGTTAAATTTCCATTGAGGCGAAATTTGCTGATTACAAACAAATTCTTGAATGATAAAAAAAAAAAATTAACTAACTGCAGGAGGTTCTATCTCAATTTTGTAACAGCTGGCAGTGAACTTGAACAACAATAAGATCACTTAAAATTACTATCTACCCACCTTTTAATAAAAAAAAAGGGAACCACAAGCCCAAAAAGGGGGAAAAGGTAAGAAAATATAATGTTTCCAAAAATGTAGGATGAAAGGAAAATATAATTCTGCGACCCGTGCAATTAATTAAGATGTACAAAGTAAAAGATTTTAGCATTTCTACTGTAAGCTTTTTAAAATCCAAAAAGTAACAGTAAATATTGTACGCCATACGCACAATATTTAGTAGAATGGCATACCGAAAAATATAAATTTACAATATGCACTTTGCTTTATAAGGTTTCTCGCCAAAATGTATTAAAAAATGACCTCTTCGTGGAAAAGCAGCACTACAAAATTCCGCATTTGTAAGGTTTCTCACCGAAATGAATTCAATTAATGTGTTTTTAAAAGTTTAGCCATTCAGGGCAAAGTTCATGGTATTGAAAACTGCAGCACCGCACAGTTCACAGTAGAAGGATTCAGCGTAGCATGCAATCTATAATGCATGTTAAAATTTCTTTTACATGAAAATGCAGCACCCCACAATTCGTACTTACTTGGTTTCTCGCAAAATTGAATTCGACAATGCCTCTTCAAATCACCAAGTCGAAAAAAAAACGCACCACCATACAGTTCACATTTATAAGACACTCACTAAAGTGAAATAATCTCTGCTGCTTCAAGACACTAAATTAAACAACGGAAAAACACAGAAAAGCGGCCGCAGTCAGACCAACTATCGATTGTTGTTTGGACCAACACTTACGGACAAGGATGGGTTTGTTATAAGACAAAAACATTCTGTCGATGGCCCAGCAGTGCTCTTCACATACAAAAGTCAAAGATGGCGCTTCCAATTGGAGACCGATCCGCTGCATATAATTAGACTCACATTTTAAAGTACCAGAAGTACATATAGAGCAGCGTCATGTGACGTCATATTGGCTACAAGAGAGATAGCTGCAAGGGGCACTAGATTAAAATGGAGGGTTAAACGACGGCACTTCTAAACAAGGCAGTGCTTTGAGAGCGGATTTCATAGGCTTAAAAAAACGTTGTTTTCTCCAATCCCTTATGCTGCGAGGTACTTGTAATCGGAAATAAAAGATTCCACTTGCTTAAAAATGTCAGCAACTGCCAACAAATCGACAAAATCGCGCGTTATTGACCTAAGAAATCCGCTCTAACAGCATTGGCTTCAGTAAGACGGCCCTTCTTTTTCACCTCCAGTGACCCTTGCAGCTATCCTAGTTGCTGGCTCCAGCATAGAGTTATATACAATAATACTACGTTGTGTCACTACCCTATATCCACTCTACACGCCCTCAACATAATGCCCTGGAACAATCATGGTCCTACAATGGAATGGCAGAATTTGACCAAAACAAATACCGGCAGCAACGCCAGCCGAAAAGTAGAGAGCTCAAGCAGGGCCACGAGCAGCCTCCATGACAGCCCGTGATAGGCCACACTAGGATGAAAGTATCCGACGGGTTTTGCCTCACATTTTTAAATGCTTAGAATGTAGGAGCTATACGAGATAGAATTACCAAACCAAATTTAAATGAAAGAATAAACAAACGATAAATAAATAAAGGTTGGGTAAATACAGATGCAAACCTATTTCCGTTACCTTTTGAACTTAAATGTCAAATTGCCTGAGCGGGAATTGAAACTTCGACCTTTGGGACCAAAGGCGGAAGCCTGAAGCCTAAACCCTCGGCACCAGGTCAATGGTTTAATTCCCACGTAGGCGGTCCGACATTCGACTTCAAACGGAAAGAAGTTTTCATCTGCAGTTAATTACCACTAATTGAGCTAATTTGGCTTTCCGTCTTGCAAATAAAGGGTAGATAAAGAGTACAATAAACAAATAAATCGAGGGACCACATGTGCACAAACCAACTTGTAAATGAACGAGTAAATAAAGGGTAAATAAATATTTAATAGAAGGGAAATAATGAGAGTAATGAATAAATAAATCCTGATATAATATACAAACCAATATATAGTAGGGCAAACAATATAATCAACGGACCAGATAAAGGGGTTTATACGGGTACGGGTATCAAGGTATAGCATGGTACATAATCGTAAACAAGGGTACAGAAGGGCACACAAGAGTACATATGGGTACATAAGGGTAAATACGTAGCTAATAGTACACAAGGGCACACAAGTGTGAAAAGGTTAAACAAGGGTGAAAAAGGGTAAAACTAAAGGTTGTTCAATGGCAACTTAGGAAGCATGGTTCCCCAGGGAACTTTTCACATAATGTTCCATGTGGTCAAGGTAGCCTTATAGTTACTATGACTGTCTAATGTGAAAGAGGACCCTGTCGAGCCTGATTTCAACCATTCGTGGAATTTTCGGGAAAAGAAGGACTCTGTGACGTCTCGTGTTTATGGCCATTGTGTCAGGCAAAAGATTTTAGGAATTTCCGAATGGAACTACCTAGCAAAACTGTTTCTCTCGCCATCTGGCACCATGGCTGCGGAATCAGCGCGAATAGCTGCAAATGCCACGTGGTAGTACAAGATTCGATCTCGTGTCATCATGCCGTGGAGACCAAACCCCTAACCACTCGACTGTCCTTTGCTTGATGTGTTCTGGGAACCCACTCCTCCCCACCAAAGCTGGATTTTAGCTCTTCAACCTAAGTAATTTATGATTGCAGTAAAGAGGCTGAAGATCTCTTGGTGTTATTATATCTGGCTACGACACTGCTTGGAGCTGCGTGCAACTATACTCGTCGAGCTCGTACACTATAATTACTGCTGTATTGCTACCATTACGATTAAATTCATTTCATAAGACGTGAATGGCTTGTAATTTTAATGATCCTAGCTCAAGCTGTACCATATAGGGACACAATAGCACAATTACACAAAACACGTTTTAACGATGTACTGTTTTTTTACCTTTGCATATCCCGAAAGAATAAGTTAAATTTATGAAAAACTTTATGGAGATTATGAGTAAGCGTATACCATCAACACCTCGTGTTCTAAGGCCTATTTGAATACATTTCGCACTACATTTCAGTTTTAACACTAGCGACAGAAGAAGTACTGAGAAACGTGGCTAAGAGATTAGCTCTAACATTTGTTTCTGCAATGTGTGGGATTGGCTTACGAGATACACCGACAATTACTGGTAAGCAGGAAAAAAAAATTAAATTCTGGCCTTTTTTCAATGGGTTAATAGACTCACGAATCGAGGACGCTTGGGAGCAGTTACACAACTCAAATTCATTCTTAGAAGCCGAAAGCTGGTTTAAATTTTCAAGATGGCTCCGACTTTAGCTCTGCAGAGTTGTAAGAAACTATTAACAATGTGTGTTAAGGATCTACTGGTTAAATTATTTCTTCAAACGAATTTTTTTTATCTTAATTCATGTATGGATTGATACGACTGCACGCATCTAACCAAACGATGTTATAATTGCCTAATAAATAGACATAAATCGCTGGAAATAATACTAAGGAAAATTGGAAATTAAGCCAACAGCGAAAATCATGCACAAGAAATAACGTAGTTCAGTAAGCAACCTTTATGCACTTACGTTTCGTCGGAGTGGCATGACCCGGATTCGAACCAGCTACCCAGTTCGCCCCAAGATCACTTGCATAGCGCCTTAGTCGCTATGGCCACATCCTCAACTGGCATAAAGATAACTCACTGAACCCGTTATTAAGGTCACAACCGTGACCAGGGCTCCATTCGACCGAAATTCCCTCGGCCATAGAAATGGATAGGGAAGACAAATCATACACTCACAAGGCTCAATAAAGGAGAAATAAATAGACATAAATCGCTGGAAATAATACTAAGGAAAATTGCAAATTAAGCCAGCAGCGAAAATCATACACAAGAATTGCCTAACGCAGCTTAGTCCAGGATAGGAAACTGCCCCTCTTTCTCTGCCAATAGTAAAACTATTTGGGTGAAATTAGTGCCTGCTTTCAGTGATTACCGACAGAGGGTGTCATTTTCAATTAACCAAATGGTGAGTTTATACAGTATAGGCCTACTTAACTACTCAAGCTTACGTTAATGATCATCGTCGTGGATATGCGAACTACGTCACAAAAAACAAAATGTTAACGATAAGAATACTTCATTAATCGCTTAAAAATCTGATAGGTTGGGTTAGGAAGTTAAGTAAGTTTTAAGTTAGATCAGAAACTGGCAGATCAAGTTTTGTTGCGTTTTTTTTTTAAATCCAGCAGTCATTTTCAAATCGCGTTGCAGTGGATCTAAGGTTTTGGATGTTAAAATAACCCACACATATTTATTTAACACATGCTTTTGTGTTAAATAAACAAGCCACTCGGGTTGTATCTTTACCCATGGTTCAAACTTCATGCAATGAACATAAAATGGTTTGAATCGAACATAGAATAAGTCCTTCAACTCCAAATACTGCCATGCTTGAGTATTTCGACAACTTCTCAATGTATAGCCTCAATGAATGATGCTATCAATGCCATCATTTTTTTCATTTCAAGTTCTATGCTGCTTCGATGGGCTCAACAACCTGGTCTGTGCTATGATATGCTGACTTGGTGAGATTAACACTGATTCAGCCACTGGATGCGCAATTCAGTGACTGAGGCCAACAAAATTCACCGTTTGTCAGCCAGTGTGCGCAAAAATTGGATTGAAGAAATTTTAATCCGTGAAAGTGTTTCTTAGCCGGTGTGCGAAAATGGGAGTGGGAGTGGGGAGGTGAGAATGGGAGTGGGGAGTTGGGAGTGGGGAGTGCGAGTGGGGAGTGGGAGTGAGGGGGTTGGGATTGCGGAGTGGGGGAGTGGGAGTGAGAGGGTTGGGAGTGGGGAGTGGGAGTGGGGCCGGGAGGGGTGAAGGAGTGGGTCTGTTAACTTAATTCATGACCGGCCCCATGCGTAGCACGGGCTACCTCTAGTTTCTTTAAAATCTCTAAAGCGGTGACTGACAACCTTAGGTGGCAGCGCATTCCACAACGGGAACTCTATTAGCAAAGTATTTTTCTAAATTCCTTTTGGAACTCGGGACAACGAGCTACAAATATTGGCACTTGTCCTATATCAGCTCGGAGCTTGAAGGACTTGGAGGACTCGAAGTCAGTAAAGGTACTCAGTAAGGAATGCGTCAAAAAAGTGGGCAGATCACACTCTAAGCAATATTCAAGGTAGATCGCGGCAGAATTTATTTTTTATATTGTTCAAAGAATTAATAAGTAACACTGGACTCTCTCGACCTGGCCATTAAATACTACCTACGTGATAGGGTGGACATCACAGGGCTGGCTGGCGTATTTTAAACTCAGTCTTAATGAACACTTTAAACGCCGTGATATGTGGCCACGTCGGTCAGGCACTATTCTATATTACAAACAAATACGTCAAGTGTGCCGTAAAAATGGGTTATATGACTGAATTTTCACTTGTTAAAATTAACACTGACAAAAATTGATAATTTTAAATTGAAATAATCAAATGTACAATTGAGAAAATTCCATCTGTTTAGGTGCTGTTATGCTATACGTTTTAAATATACGATTGGTAAGCACAACAGCACCTAAACAGATGAAATTTTCCCAATTGTAAACATTTGTTTATTTCAATTAAAATTATCAATTTTTATTCGTGTTCATTTTAACAAGTGAAAATTCAATCATATAACCCCCTTTTTTACGACACACTTGACGTTTTTGTTTGTAATCCGTGTACCTTTTTTTACAGCTATGGCGTCGCGCTACAAAGCATTATGCATGCAGTCGATTGTTGCTGGCCACTTTGAAACAATTTAACTCCGCTCTGAAAGCCTGCATCTGCGAAATAAATACGCCATTCTAGCTGCCAATTTCGAGACCGGCCTCGAAATTAACAACGTAGCTTAGTTTGGTTTAAATCTATATCGTTTAGCTGAAACACGGATTCTTTCAATGCATCCAATGCTTTTAATCAGGTGCCTTGACCCTTGGTCGTACGCTCCTTATTTCGCCCTTCAACAATCGACTCTTTAGCAAAGACATAACACGTGCACGAAGAATGGATCTGGAGTTTGCTGAGTGGCATTGTCCCCTAATTACAATGGTTAAAACAATATAAAACAATCAAAATGATCGTTCAGGGACCCGTAACTCCGGAACGGCTCGACCAATCGAAAAAGTGATCTCTGTGAGGATGAAGCCCAAGGAAATTTCTGGCCTAGCTCATGTTTCAGATTTTAGGTAGGTGCAGTAGTTTTTTCTGAAACCGTGTCAGCCAAGAACAACAACAACAAGAAGTGAACAGTTTTCAAATTTACGTGTGGTTCCGTACGTTTACTCTTGCACGGAAATGCATAAAAGTCGGTGTAAATATACCTTCTATACCTATCCACCATCTGGCAAAGTTTGGTCGAAATATATTGAATAGGAACGGAGAAATTAATAGTTTTAGTTATGCTGGAAAGAGGACTTCAATCATATATATACCGCCTTGTATGAAAACAACTAGCAGTCACACTTGCTTCAAAACTTCGTTCTGCGTCGATCCCTATAGTATGTTCGAGGAGATTTCCTGTTGCAACTCGTATGCTGCTGACGTACACATTTCACACTAAAAATGATCGACCAAATGAGCAGAATGTATACTAAGCGGTTTTCCTAATGATTCAGTGCATGTACTAACTAACCACACAAAAATTAGGTAATTTACTATAAGAGTCTTACTGCTCATATTTATCAACGAGCGTCCATATACGTTTTCTCTTATGTTCAATGAGCTTAAATAGCGAACCATCCTCAGCCCATTCCCCAACCTCCAGCTTCCTCTATCCACAGTCCTTTCTTGGCCCTGTCTTCCGATTTTCCTTCTTGCATAGGCGGGAGGCACGGTACAAGACTACCTATATTTAAAAGACTTAACGCTCGGTTTCACGTAGCATGCTATACGCGCCGTCCAAGCGTTGCGCTGAACTGAAAGCACGAGGAACGAAAATCCCCAATCGTAGCCTTGATTAGTGTTAGCGGGATGCACAAAAACGTGATATCTTCTCATTATTAGATTTACCGGTGTTGCAGCGCTAAACGAACATTATGTTTCGGTAATGGTGATTATTCTTGAAGTCTTCGTACGATTTACTGATACGTCAGAGGATCGTTTAACACATTTTTAATGAGAATTGAAAACGCCGTAGCGTTTCATACAGTACTATACACACGTACATTGGTTGCGCTTCTGCTTGAAATTCATGAAATTAAACCTCCGGAGGCTTTGTTTTGTCGTCGAGTGAAAAAAGAGGTACGTATATAGCATGAAGCCATTGTTGATAAATTTTAATAATTTGGTGTCAATGCAGTGTTTTAAATTTAAAATCCGCCTTTCGCGTGTCACACGTACCTTTCACAGTTCAGTCCTCATGCTTGAGCAGTTCATTTTTGGGATGTAAGTAGCGCGACTGGTGGCAGAATCGGTGGCTAACTGGACGACACGTCGAATTTCTAACGTTAAGCCTTTACATCCAGGTAGCCTTGCACGGTACGTTTCAGTAATATACGAAACGTTTTTATTGCAGAAGGTTTCAAACCGTGTTTCTCTTGAACGTTGGACATGAACTTTTCCGATTTGATAAATTTCAAAAACCCGTTTCCCTCAGTTTTTTCCCGTGCTTCCTTCCCCCCAAGAGCTACATACGCTTCAACTAGCCGAAACTGGTTCGAAGAACACACTATTTAATTTTTTGGAACGACAAAAATGTACCTCTCCGCACAAATTGTGATATTTTTCTTTTTTTTTTAATCACCATTCTCCAATTTTTAACCATCCACTTTAAGAAGAGCAGCTAGCTGTACACACAAACAACTGAGTAGGAGAGCTTATTCATGTAACAATCAAATCAACCATGGTTTACTGACAATCGGAGAAGGGATAATGGAGCGATGGTATAGTTGATACAGAACCTCAAACTAGGAAACAGGCTTTGGGCCTATTGTAGGCGGAGCGAACAGACCTTCATTTCAAATTTATATTTAGTGTTTATTTTAATGACTGTACCATATGTGTTAATGCTCCTTAAAACATAGGAGAAATGCTCATTCAGCTAAGTTTGGGATATTTGCCTTTTGGTGTGACGCACTGTTGTTATTTGCAGGCCTTTGTCTTATTTTAGCTTTATTTTCAAATAGGCCACAGCTATCTTATTTATAATTTATTAATATTATATTAATATGCTTTCGTTTGCTACATAATTTAGTGTCTGTTTAGCTTCTTTCCACATCTGACACTAAATTAATACAGATGCAAACCTATATTTATGTTGCCTTTTGGATTTATATGTCAGACTGCCTGAGCACGGAATCGAACGCACGACCTTTGGAATCAGAGACCGAGGTCTCTTCCAAAGATCGTGGGTTCGATTCCCCACTCAGGCAGTCTGTCATATTCCAAAAGGCAACGTAAATAGGTTTGCTTCTGTATTAATTTGACTCGAGCCTTCGGCTTTCAGTCCTGTGTTCCGACACTAAAGATGTTAGCCATCACCGCTACCATCTCCGCCGATAAAAATAAAACGGCACGTTTGTCATGGCTGGTTGGGCTGCCGCCGCTAATAATTCTGACATTGTTTACAACAATAATTACTGCCGCGCAAAGTGCCTTCCCTAGATTACAAAATTTTAATAATAAAGCATCAAGGACCGCTACCTTATCTAAGCCTCAGCATGAACTTCCGTGTTAAACGTCAAACTTTGAACTCCTATAGTTTCGCCCAAAATTGACATAGACCAACGAAATTCGGTATTTGGGGTCGTGTCATAACTATTTCACCGCATTACAAATTTTAATGACAACAATTGAACCGTTCGGCGTCCACAGCATGGTTATTTCTTGTTGTTGTTGTTGTTGTTGTTGTTGTTGTTGTTGTTGTTGTTGTTGTTGTTGTTGTTGTTGGGACTCTTTGCTCTCACCTAGAGATCGAACCAATGAACCGATTTTCAATTTGTATAGCTTAAAATGTAGGTATTAACACCGACCAGGGCCGTTTGAACACGATATTGATCTGACTGCAGTATTCACGTCGGCAGAGCAATTATTATAGTAGAGCACTGGGCACAAATCATTAATGTTGCTGTTGGGACTCTTTGCCCTCACCTGGAGATCGAACCACTGAACCGATTTTCAAGTTCTATAGCTTAAAACGTAGGTACGGACAAGGCCTAGGGTCGTTTGCATGCTATCTTAATGTAACTACAATATTCTTGTCACGGAAAGCCAAATGGGCTAGAAATTTTGCCCTTACCTAGAGATCGAACCAATAAACCGATTTTCAATTTGTATAGCTTAAAATATACAACCGGCCAGGGCCTTTTGGACACGATTTTGGTGCGACTGCAGTATTCTCGTCAGCAGAGCAATTATTACTGTAGAGCACTGTGCAGAAATAATTAAGTAAAGAACAAATTTTTACAGAAATTTTGCAGAAAACATAAATTTGGTGCACAACAGTAATAATCGAATCACCCATGGACCCCTAT
>JAHWFP010233882.1:2203-30270 GCA_023313725.1 Lithobius niger | reverse complement strand
TGATAGTCAATAGTCAATAATACGTTTTGATAGTCAATAGTCAATAAGGCATTTTGATAGACAATACATTAGTTGATGGTAAGGGGGAAGGGTTAGCAAAGTGAAGCATATCCAAAGCTGGTGCCGAAAATCTCCAAGAAAAATGTTTAAAAAAATTCTTTATGTTTAACTTTCATTTGGCTATCAGCACCGATCAGCAAGCATAAACCTGCTTTTAGTTTGCGGGCCAAACAGTTAGCAGGCTAACGAGAATCCCAATGTCAGTGCTGACTGGTGCTCGTTATCTACAATCAGAAAAACTGTTTGAGCCCTCCTTGTGGGCACACGCTTAAGTATTCATTAGAGAAAGACTGGCTATAATATGTTTGCAGTAAGAATTGGCCCTTGGCTTGATACGCACGAATTTATACATACAAAAGAATTGATAACAAAGCTAGAAAATTATCACAGGTTGAATAGTTTGTTCTTAGAGATGATAACGGTGAATGCTATTCTACTAAACTTTGACTTAAGCAATTTTATACCTTTTATACAATTTTTTTTACCATTGATGTTTGCGTCAAGTTGGTCATCAACTTGTACACCGGCCACCACACCTATCTATACTGAATGCATCTGTGTAGTCATTACGGTTACCTCAAGCTCCTTAACAAGGCAAGAAGGAGGGAATTTGAAATCAAATGGCATTTCAAAGGGCTATGGGGAATAGGTGTAATACGTAACTAATAAATAATCCGTTCGTATATCATTGCAGTCAAATAAGTCAGCCAGCAAAGAGAATTCTACTTAAGTCCCGACGACAAGCGGAGGTTGGTGAATGGTCCTGGGGACCCGCATGATGTGAGCAAGCCCAGATGAACTGTCGAGTGGTCAGATACAAAACAAGAGGGTGTCTGATCGAATCCCACGACCAACTTAAAAAAAAAATTAGTCCAAAAGTACATGTGCTGATGCAAAATAGACAACATGAGAAACAAGATAGACTTGGATGACATCAGTATAGCTGCGATCAATGAGACCGTTCTCTGCTTCGAAGCTTTAGACGGGCTGCAATCGAAGCATAGTTAATTGTTAACGGATCAAGCATGTAAGAGTAAGATTCTAGGTTCGAATTACATCGCAATATTCTTGATTATTAATGATTTTCTGTACCGCCAACAGAAGATTTTTAAATTTAATTCTTTATTTGTCTCTTAGTTTTTTATTTGGTGTTAATTCCATTAAACACTGAACAATACGAGCACGGGTGCACGGGTTGCTGCGAGCGTTAGGGCGTCAAATTCGATAGGCGTCGTGATCCCAGCTGTACATCTGTGGCTTCTTACAGACTCGGGTTCGATCCTGGTGAAGGGAAGTGTACATGTACGGCTTTTTCTCCGGTTGTTTCCCGCCCGTTGCGCGAGGGTTTCCTCCGGTTTCCTCTTTCATGCGACAAAAAAACCACTCTCCTGATGGTGGTACCTTCCACTTAACATCTGCCGATAAGCTCTTCAAAAAGCTGTAAGCTTATTAGCCGACAACGTCTATAGAGCAGCGTCAAGTGACGTCATATTGCTACAAGAGAGATACCTGCAAGGGGCACTTGATTGAAATGGTGGGTTAAACAGCGGCACTTCTAGTCAAGCCAGTGCTTTGAGAGTGGATTTCGTAGGCTTAAAAAACCGTTGTTTTCTCCAATCCCTTATGCTGCTTAGTTTGTAATTGGAAAATAAAGATTCCACTTGCTTAAAAATCTCAGCAACTGCCAACAAATGACAAAAATCGCGCGTTTTAGGCCTAAGAAATCCAGTCTAATAGCATTGACGCTCTTCTCTTCCCCCACCAGGGCACCTTGCAGCTAACCCAGTAACTGGCTGTACCATAGAGTTATATACAATAATACTACGTCGTGTCACTGCCCTATTCTATAAGTGCTGGCATGAAGTTGCTTCTAGAAGCGAAGAACTGATTCAAACCTTCTAGCGATGTTGAAATGATTATCGTCGTTTGAGAATAAAAGTTTGACCCGTGCTTTACAATGGAACCAACAGCATAACCGTCTGGATGTACAAACCAACGCCTCTATTGATTGAATGGCACAATAAAGTGAAGATTTTTAAAATTTCTCGTAAGATGGATGAAATTGTGTAGTACAAAAATTCGCCGAGTTGGATTCGATTCTAGTTATATTAGTCCTGATGAGAACAGTCCCAGTTCCAAGAACTAAGCGGAACCTGGCTTAGGAACTATACTTTACTCTTTATTTGTTAAGAAACGAAGCTGGCGGTAACAAGATAAGGAAATCTGCTTTCGGATGCAAAGCTTCTTGAAAGCATGTCAAATACGAACACAACTATAGAAAATGTGTTGCCTTGGAGGGGTCAACCATGTTAACAGCAGGGAGAGGCATGGGCGTCAGAAAGGCTAAATGTCACGCCACGAGATACACGTCTTCCGCGACAAACACATGAAAGAGCAAAACCGTACGATTATTGCAAACGGTGCATCAAACACTACACGTGCGTAGCAAAAGGACTATGGACAATGTTGTTGTTGTTTGTTTGTAAAGAGCAAGAATCCAAACTGGGTTATCTGCCCCACAACGATGAGAGGGACAATTTAGCTGGAGAAGGAATCAATAATTATAACGGATATAACATTGCTTACAGTCGTTTGAATCACGCCGCGTAATGGATCCCTCTATGCAGGGTAGCAATGAATAAAGGCAAGAATATTCATTCTTTGCGCGGTAACAAAGAAAACGGGCGCGGAGGAGGAGGAGGAAGGAGGAGATACGGGAAGTGAAGAGTATTGTGCAAAACTAGTAACAATAAGTAACAAACATAATATTACGTCATTTCTATATTACGAAACCCTTACTAGACGAGCAATTTCAATTTCAATTTATTTGTCTAGAGCCCTGGCTAAAAGCCACACGCCCCGTTACAAAATTAAGGAACAATCAACTACCAACAACCTAACAACCTAATCACCACAAAGCCCACTATCAACCATATAACCATGCGCGGCTCGAAACCACCTGAAACCGAGCAGAACGAGGAACAAATAATATGAACTAAACAATATGATTGATTGATTTTGTTTCGGAGCCCGGGCCCATAGCCATACGCTCCCAACCGAATTACAAAACACTAATAAAGGAAAAGAAGTACAGAAAAGCAGTAACACACGTAGCAGACCAGAACCAAGGGAAAGAACCAGGCCCCACCCGACGCACATCCGTGCCCACAATATGAATCAGAATCGGAACTTTATGAGGGCCGCAGCCCGAAGCCATGCGCCCACAATATGAGGAGACTACTGCTGTAGAATAATTGCTTTTTATACTTAGTGGATTGGATGATTGCAAACAGAATGATTGTTGGGAGCGGTCCTTGTACGATAGCGTAGTCTTAGGATCACGGCAGAGCGACCGGCTTAGGGCCATGTAAGCTCTCAATAAAATAAAATAAAATAAACTGAAAACGTTACTTTTAATGGAAAAAAACAATGCTTCAGGTAAATGCAACTGTTAATATTAAACGGCTGGAGGAATAAGCTACTCGGGATAAGGGAACGATTTATTTCAGGGACAAGTACCACTCTAACAATCTCTTCTAATAATGAGGCGATTCATTGATTGTAAACGGAATTATTGTTGGCAGTGAACTGAAAATGAACGCTACCATTCAAAACGAAAAAGGTAAAAACTGTAAAGAAAATGATGGCTTCAGCGACCGTAACTCATCCATCCAGCAACAAATGTCAAATCTGCAACCATTCCTCTTCAAGGAAAATGCATTTAACGCAAATTCGACCCAGAATCCAGTAAAACAAAGGATACACGAACCCATGGAGTCTGGGGACGGGTCAGGGTGCTGGGTGATGCTGGGTCAAGCTACATCATGCTAAATGAGGCATTAACCGCTGGCTGAAGCTTCTGTCCTTGTGGACGATAAACAGTAAATGATTAGTGAAACTCGGTTAAATATTGACAACGCTATTTGCGTTCTGCCTCTCCCAGAAATAAAATGACAACTCCGGCCGGCTACAGGTTTGGACTTTGTTGTACAAAGTCGTCTTTCTTTATTTCCGGTCGAAATATTCAACTGAATTCGGGTCAAGGGATGCGCTGATTGAGTGAAAAAAAATCAGCATTCTTGTTAACCAGTGGGCGCAGAAAATACACATCAGAGAGAAAACGGGATACACGCTTTCCGCGACAAACACATAAGAGAGCAAACCGTCCCAATGTTGCAAACAATGCATCAAACACGACGGGCTTCAGCTTTTAAACTTTCAGTATTTCATCAAGTCAGTTAAATTGATGGTTAGGGCGTGAGCCTACGATTCTAAAGGTTATGAGTTTGAATCCCGCACAATCTGCGAAAATGGATTATTAGTTTAAGACAGGTATAGCAGGTGCTAACATTAAGCAGGAATAACTTTAGTGTGTGTTAATGGTATACGTCACCTTCGTATGAGGTAAATTTATTCTTTCAATAAATAAGACATTTTATTTGGTTCAAAGAAGCAAAAAAAATCTTCTTCATTTGCTAAAGATTCTGTGGTTCTGGACAATTAAAATGAAAATATTAGTGAAACTCGGTTAAGTATTGAAAACACGATTTATTTTCTGCCTCTCCCAGACAAAAAAAAATTAAAAAACCGGGGAGATAAAGGTTTGGATTTTGTTGTATAAAGGCGCATTTCTTTATTTCCCGCGGAAATACTCATATGTACGTGCGTGGACTCCGGTTCAGGAGATGCGCTGATTGAAGGAGCGAAACTAACGATAATCAGCGTTTTTCGGTCCAGTGTGTACAAAAATTCACAGACCGGAAACGTGCATTCCGCGGTAAACACATGAGAGAGCAAACCATACTGATAATAATAATGGTATGTGAAAATAAAAGATCTGATAACAATAACAAATTGTCGCTGATACACAGTAGTAGGCTATTAAAAGAAGAAAGACAACGGAACACAGCAGTCCATTAAACTATTAACAAACAAGTTACCCATACTAACCGTACCAGGTTCGCTTTTGATGCTGTCACAATCTATACTAGTTTCTTGTTTTGGGTTTTAAAAAGCTTACAGTAAAAAAGTTTTACTTCTTAAGTCCGAGTTCAAAAGTTTGCCAAACAAGCGTAATATTGTAAATGTATGTTTTTTCTTTTAATTTTTTTTCTCTAACGTCCGAAGGTCAGTAAAGAGGAGCAGTACAAACCATTTTATAAAACGCTTCGAAAAATTCATGCGGTGAATTAACCAATAAAAAGAATTATTTTGCAAAAAATCAAAACCTACGATCTTTTTTCGTTGTAAATACAAACAAACAAACAATTTCGCCACGAAAGAGAACAACGGGCGCAAAACGTTTCTAAATTTCGAGGGCCGTTTCTTGATGCTAAAATGGGCGTTTAAGTCTTTCAAAGACGTTTTCTAAAATAATAAATGCCTCCTACCTTTAATTTCTTGACGGAGTGAGTGGCTTTGCACGACCAGGTGAGCTGGAGTTGGTTGCACGTGGTCTCGATGTTGGCTGGACCCGCTTAGGTATGGCTGGCCTTACAACTCTTACCGTCTTTTATGTTCATTTATACGGAAGCTACGGAGTCAAGAGGTGCGCGTGGGAGTGAGACGGGGATCGGAGAAGGGTGGGTGGGGGGGAAGGGGGAGGGAGCGCCGCCCACCTGCGCAGAGGACGCGACGTAACGGACCCCTTCGGACGCTCCGATCCTAGTGCGCACGCCGTCAAGTGATGCTTGGTGTCGCCAATGCCTGCCCGCCCTCCCGCGTAAAATCGAAACGGCGAGGAACCTCGACGTTCGTGCAAACTTAGCCGTTTCTGAATCCCAACGACGGAACGAAAAACGGAAGAGAGAAAAGTAAGTTTCAAAAATGGAAACTTTTTTTTTTAGAGTTCAAACGTACTGTAGGAAAATCGTGTGGAGTGAGTATACGTCTGTTAACTGACTAAATTTGACGTCCCCCTTCCCATAAAACACTACGAGAACGTCCCTTGGTATTTTTTAGAAATTAACTCCCTCTCAAACACATTATCATCTGGCGAAAGTCTGAGAGGGAAGTCGGGGGAGAAAGAGAAATAAACGAGAAATAATAATAACTAGCTGTATCCCCGGGGTAACTAGCTGGTTACTGCTTGCGCAGGCGACGCGTCCTCCCCTGCTCCCCCCCCCCGTACCCTCCGCCCACACCCCTCTTTTGGGGGATCTTCCTCCCCCCCCCCCCCCCCGGGAAACCACCTCTCTGGTGCACCCTCTTTCCCCTTCGCATCCCCGGTCCCCCTCCCACATTCCCTGAATACCCCTCCATCTCTGCTCCCTCTCTCTTGGAACTCCTGGCATTTGGTCTTCTTAGGGACGTAAACAGCGTTTTCAATGAAGGGCACCACTCTCATCCTCAGTGTGGCTAAATTGCGTGTTTCTCCGTTTTGATACCACGCGGGAAGCCCGCAACAACGATTGTGCATGCAATGATTGATACTCAACCAACTTCGAAACTATTCAACTCGGCTCTAATAGCCAGCATTATTGAAGCAATATTGAGTTTGTTACTGATTGTTACAGGACACATCCGTTCACATTGTCGGCCGCTCGTCCCTCTTCTTTGCTACCGTGCCAAGAATGATCCTGCTCGCCCTCTTTCATTTTAGTGCATGATGAGATTGGTGTGTGCATGATGAGTTTGCTGTGTGCATGATCCCAACCTAAGCGCATCAGATGGATTAGATAGATAAGACAGAAAGAGGCTCCGTAAAAAGGGTTGAGTAGAGGAGAAACTTCCGGATGCTTGCTATTGTTTGGCACTTCTTCTGGTGTTCGGGGGGGGGGGGGGGCGGGACATGTAGGCACACTTGGAACCGCATGTTCTTCCCTGTACGAACATTGTTAACTTATTAGTGTTTCTGTGACTCTTTTATAGTTTGGGTTTACATACTGCTTGGTGATAAAGAAAAAGAGATCGCTGCGTCAACCTGACAGTGTCTACCAAAATTAACAAATCGATTGAACTTTCCATTCGGACAGGAGCCGCTAAATTACGCACAATCATGGGGTTTCATCGAAGATTGTCATAAGTTAACAAACGACAGACGGTGCGCAAGTTTGACTCTTAATCTGACTGTTGTCTGTACATATATCGGCAAATTATCCAGCAGGCAGTACCCCAATAACAAATCCTTTACTTGGGTCACTGCGATATATGTACAGATAACAGTCTAAGACACGCCAGATAAGGGGATTATGAGCCAAAATTGTGCACCATCTATCGTTACCTATAGTGTCCGCATCCGCAGCCTATCTTGAGTTCTCCGCAGAACGAACCAAGATAATCGATTGTACGTTTTCAGTAGCAGAGTGTCTTGTTGATATCCAAGATGGTTACAAAAACAGTGGCGGCCATCGATTAAAGCCACCCCATCCAGGAAGACGTAGCCGCTCACAAAATACTGCAGGACTCAAGATACACCGCGCACACAAAAACTTATGTCAATTTTCGAAGGCACCCCAAGATTACAACGAGGGTAACTGGGGATAACAGGGGGCTAAACACTGCAAACGACTGAACTGTCTAACAATAAGAAATCAGGTGGAAACAAGGGGGGGGGGGAGGACGTTGCATTTAATAGTGTTAATGCGTTGTGTATGAGCGAGCCTGCGTTGCGTTTCCGTTCTATAGTCTACATATATCTCGTAAGCCCCGTCCACCCAAAATAAACTGCTATATACTAGATATGAGTTGGTAATAACAACGTACCTACGTTATTAAGAACGGTGGTAATAACAAAATTTATCTCCTAAACTATTCAAGGTAGCCTTAATTAGGTTTAAAAGGCCTTTGAAGCAAAGATTATGCAGAAAACAATCAACCAGCAAGCGTGAACGGACTGACGCTGAAAGCTGAGGTTCACTGAAAATGGATATCTAGAAGGTGCACCATAACCAGAACACCAATCCAACGGCAGAAAATACTGGCACATTCTTCACTATTGAATACAAGCTTCCTTCATTACGTTATGGTGATGACACAAATACGATAAAGCAGTATGACAAATTTAAATAGATATAAGCAAACTAACAGAAAATAACCCAAAATCGTACGTTTTAGCCATAATGGTTGATTTATTGTGGTTCTGCACTTGGGGGTGCACCTTACCGATAGCCGCTCGTGATCTGCTCTGACTAGAGATAAAAAAAAATAGTAACGTTTCAAACGCTAATGAAGCAGAATGGGAATGCCATTAACCTTTTAACCTATTAATTAAAGTTTCAGTGTGAATACCACTTGGAAATGCTTTAATCCTCCCATGTTTACAAAACGAGCGGTTTCTTTGAAAGATATGTAGACTGTTCCCAAGCATTTTGTTTGGGGGCAACAAACTTCATTGGGGCGGGGAAAGGGACGTGCCCCTGGTGCCCCCTCTTGCTTTCGCCACTATTTTGACGCAATTGCCGAAATCAGGCACAATGATGTCCTTTAGTTGATTGTTAGTGCTTCAGTACTACACAATATACGTGCCGATGCAGCAAGTTTTTTTTTTTAAATAATTTCTTTGAGCCTTAAGTCAGCCGAAGCAACTTAATGCTTGTATGGCTGAACCGGCTCAATTTTGAACATTACCAGACGAATTGCGTATCACTGCCCCATGGTTGGCTCCCCTGTAGTGTCCGAGTATTTTGCTCATATCCTCCGTATTTACGACGCGATGTTAATTCTGTTTGTGTTTCCTGTCTTGAATTGTTTAGGAAATGCATTTTGGATGACCTTGAAAACGACCTCCAAGGTCAGTTTGGGAACCATCATCGGATTCACCATAGGTGATTTCCTATGCGAGTACATTGTTACTACTCACTCGTAATTTTTCATATCCAGTCTACAGTAGGGATAGCCCGATATTGATATCGGTATAATCTGTATTTATCGGTGCTTTTGCCATATCGGTATCGGACCTCTGTAAGGCTTCCGATACAGATATTCATTACGCCAAGAAATTCAACCGTCTTCCCTGCAGAACTGATATACAAAGCGTGGCAAAAGTAACAACCAAGTGAGAAAAGCAAAGCCATTTGCTCAGTTTGTAATGAAAATGTAGCACGTGACAGTTCTGACGCTATAAGTTTTACAACCAATTTAAAATCTAACTACTTAAGCCGTAAGTAGGAATAAGAGTAAAAATGCTGTTGTTGCTGCAGAGGACTTTTTGGATAATCTTTGCAGTTGGAACCCATGCAAAACCAGAAACTGAAGTAGGATTTGTATGCCAATTAAATTTGTGATTTTATTATCATTATTATCGGTGTCGACATCGGCATTGGTATTGTATCGGTCGGATTAGATCGGTTTATCCTTTATCGGTATCGGATCGGTCGGTAAAAAGTTATATCGGCCGATCCCTAGTCTACAGCAATTTTTTTTTTTGGGGGGGGGGGCGGACTTTGAGACATACTCTACTGCATAATAAAGAGCACGCAAGTGAATTTCAAGTGTACCAACCGACCTCTGTCAAGCAAGGACACCACCTTGTATCACAATCTGTCGACACATTTCAATACAATTCAAGTTATTTAGAGAGCTATAACGTAGATGGTCGTCTGCCCTATACCAAAACTAAAAACAACATACTACAGCAACGACAAAACAAAGCCACTATGTGACCGTAAACGACACCTGAATTGACGATTGTAAAATCAACAATCAGCAGACCATAATCTCACATACGACCCGAAATCGCGCAGAACGCTACGACAGCCTTAAGAGACAGCTAGTTTGGCCGATAGTTTGTGCGTTCAATTCAATTTGTTTATTGAGGGGTCTTGGCTCGAGGCCGTATACCCTTATGCAAATGCCAATAACTGATACACATTACCCGTACAAACATTAGCAGACACATCATGCACCACTTACAATCTAGCCAATCGTTATTGGTCCGACCCGATTCCAACAATCACCACCCACGAAAGCACCACCCGGAAAGCACTAACCACGAAAGCACCAGCCACGAATACACTTCACACTGTACGTGTTGACTCTTCCAACAACCGCTGAAAACAATCGTTTCAACTGTAGCGCTACAACTACTGAACAGACTAGGGAGACGCATTAAAGAATCGAATGGTCGCAGATTTCGACATTTTATTTTGCTTGTATTAATTTTACAACGATAGCATCGAAAGCGGGAAATGAATTTGCAAAGGGAGTGACGAATTTGCATTTCGGTTCATTTGTATATTTCCGAAGGAGAAGCAAGAGTCTGCAAATGTCCGCCAGTGGATTTTTCGATTAGTAAACTATTTTTTCTGTCCTTCGTTCCCAAACGTGTCCGTCGAGCGAAAATAACGTCACCTTTTGACGCGATTGATGGATTTGTGGAGACCTCAAGCCAGCATCACCTGTACTCGCTGTTGATAACTACAGATCCATCAGTCGCCTCGAAAGGTCACCGTCGTAACTTCGTAGTTCGTACAGCAGACACGTCTGGTGCGCTGTGTTGGGTTAGCTGTGTTTTGCAGTTACCTCAGGGTTGCTAGAGGTCGTTACACATAAAAATATCGAAATTGTCGACCTTTCCATCGTAAAAATATCGACCAAATATCGACCGAATATATACTGAATAAGACCTCGTCAGACATACACGAACTGAAAAAATGAAAAACCTAAATGCAATCAACAGTCACCAAGATGCGTGATAACGTTTGGTGTACGGTTATAAAAAAAAAAACAATTGTTTGTATCGGCTGATTCATCCCCCTTCCAAATAAAGTTCTAAACCTGGCTCGTTAAAATTAAAAGTTTCGTTTTTTTTTTATCACAGCCACTGATTGCTGGGAACGAAATAATCCCCTCCCCCCTCCCCCCCCGAAAAAAATAAAACTCTTGCCCACAATAGGTACCTCCGTTAGAGGTAGAGCGAAAAGGCGGGACTCAAAGAGTTCGTTTTTCGAAATGAAAAACCGGAAGTTTACGTTTTGTAACTGTTTTTGCGTAGAGACAATGACAAATTGCCAATATTAAAAAAAAAAACTTACGGCTTTTTTCAATATATTTATTTCAATACTTAATTTTATCGACTTTTATCAACACAACAGAAATTTATCGACTTTAACGACTTGGAATAAAAATAACGACCAATTCGATAATTATCGACCAACTGGTAAGGCTGCTGAGTTACCTAACTGTTTCAAACAGTCCAGTCCAGGACAATTACTCGTGATTGTTTGAAACAGTCACGAGTAATTGTCCTTGACTGGACTGGTGGTTTTGGATGTTTCTGAGTTCAACCTGTGAATCAAACGAGAACCAGAATTGTTTAACATCTGTCTCGTTTAGTCTCGCTTAGTGTCGAAACGACTGACGTAGTTCGGAAACGTGGAGAATTGCCCAAGATTATTCAAATTTAGGTTCGAGATAAATCTTAAGCAAATCTAAATTTTTACCTTTTATTTTTTTTCATCTGAAAGGGACAGTTTCATTATCGACAACTAATTACTTAAGCCTTTACTTTGAGTTCATTCCCTTTGTGTAGCGGATTCAAGAAGTTTTTTTTATTAAGTCTGTGGAGAGATGGCTCGGGAGACAGGGCGTGTCTGTGCTATGATTCATGGAGATCACTGGTAGCTCTCAATGTACTATACGTCCATCATAAAGTCTAACAGAATTTTAGGACATTTTAGTGTTTGTTTTTTGCTGTAGTGCGGTTGCTTCCTTTATAACTAAAAAAAAAATAGTGTTCAAAGCTAATAAAAGAATCAGTCAATCTTGAATAAATGTCATGAAATGAGGTCTTGTAGAAAATATTAAAAATAACGTTGTTACAAAACCTCCACATCCAATGTACACTTCATGGACGATGCACAAGGGGTATAAAGAATCAATGAGAAACATTACCATTAATAATTACCCTTTAATGCCAGGGAGAGTCATTTTTTTTTATGTGCGCATAGGTTACTGATGTGTTTCGGTCTTGCATCCTTTTCGTTAAAGGACGAAGATCATGAAGAAGTTCCTACATGAACATGAAGCTCGTTTATCATTGCTGAAGTATGTTTGTCCTCCGTTATTTAAAAATTTAGACAACGTTTCAGTGCATCAGTTAGGCAGAAAAAGGTGAAAGAAAATATGGACCACACACTGATCCACACAATTTTTTTTGGCGATTCGGTCATGTAGCTTGTTATCCACCCAAAACAAAAATTGGTATAAAGCCGCTCGCGCACTGAGCGACTTGGCCGCGCGGCCAGGTCGCTGCAGCCAATGAGAATGCTTACCGTTTATGTAAAACCACGCACTAATAATTTTTATTGGCTGCAGCCAAGTCGCTCAGTGCGCGGGCGGCCTAAGAGAAACCGCCAAGTTTCCAAAAAAGGTCGTCCTTCCAAAGGAGTGACATCATTCAACCAGGAAAAGGCCGCCAAGGTCACTCCTATTAGCCAAGTTAAGTACCTTAAGCCTACCTTAAGTAAAAACAACAAGTAATGCAAGTAAATGCAAGTGATGTCGCCATCTTTGTAAGGTTAGTCACATGAACTGTTAAGTTGTTTATTTGCTAAGTATCGAATGCAATTTCAGGGTTTAAGTACTTGTATATTTATTCTGAAATTCGAAGCTATGGAAATTAATAATAATAATAATAATAATAATAATAATCTGTGTTTATTGCTCAGTAAAACAAGCAAAACGGCAAGAAAAGATTCCCAGAGAGACCACTAACACCTAACTGTAAGTTAACTAAGCGAGGACACACCATTAAAATCAAGACTTAAAAAATCTCGGTATCGTATAGATACATCGTCAACTGGATAAACCATATTAGTTAACTCAACAAAAAACGGCTTCACCGTTTAGAAAAAAACATTAGAGCTCGTATCCCCATACTCACAGCCGTGAAGGTACACGAATAAAAACGGATTAGAGTTCACTCGAACGCAAGGAACTATAATTTGAACTCCAATTCCAGGGAATAATGACTATTTTCACGTAATTGTTATGTCAGTAAGTGAACGCAGTTTGTGTGTGAAATGCCTAATGTTTGTGCGCGTGTGTATGTGTGTGTGTGTGCTTTATTTGTGTATCATACAGGTTTTTATTTATATTTGTCTGTGTTTGTTGTTTTATATTTTACGTGTGTTTCGTGTGAGTGTCTATTTTGTATTTTGCGCGCATTTATAATTTCTGAAACAAGCAGACTCCTAGTTATGCAGTTTTCTTGCTTGTGTTTGATGGTTTCTGTTTGAGTTCTAGTTCATGTGAGTACTTACGTGTTCATTTTGTCTGGGCCGCAGGCCTCAAAATTAATGACTTCACAATCTATGTTTTAAAGCTGAAAGATTTAAGTGAAAATGAAGACCATTTCATTTTGGTTCTCGACTACGAGTTAAAACGGTAATAAGATTCCACGACAATGTTACGTTCCCCGCGCCCGAGCATCGTTGTATTTTGTTCGAGTGAGCTATATCCACTCTGCGGCAAGTTGTTAGATTTTGTGAGCAGACGGGTAGGTTTGGCCGGACTCCGAAGTGACTCTGGGGAATTCTGGCGAGCACGGGGTAAATTCTGTAATAATTAATACAACCGAGCTGTCTGTAACTGTAACTGTATAACTGAATAGGTTAAGTTGTAGATTAAGTTTTAGCGTCGAGCGTATGACTTATGGTCTGTAGGCTCGTGTAATGAATTAAAAGTAAAAGTAAGTGAGCTATAATCCGATCTTGTGCGCCTCGCGTATTGTTGCACCATTGTTACATGTTGAAAAGCATTGTAACATTTTGATATTGTTAGCCGCGCCTCCGCCTCCGGTCCAGTTTTTGAAAATTCTCATGCGCAAACGAACTCTAATAAGCACTGCCTGCCGGCCGTGCTAATACTCACTAATGCAAGGAACCATTAAACATAACATCAATATATGCCAACGTTGTGAGGATTTCGAATTGGTTAAGGTGGGAAAAGAGGCGGATAAGAATCTTTCAAGGACAATTATCGGGAGGAGAACATGTGCCTTCAAGCAACAACCCGTTCAACAATCTCTTTAATGTGTTTAATGACGAGACTGAGACAGTGCTGTCACTTAACCAATGCCACACTGGAGGGACCTTTACGGCAATAATAAAGGATTTCCTGCAGTTAAAGATTAAATTTGGGAATTACAAGCTTAAATCGGTGGCCCCTAGTTCTTGTCTCAGTGCTAAGTTCGATAAAGGGTAGCTCAAGTTGTAACATGCAAGGTAAGATTTTCTACGTTACAATTAAATCCGCCTTTAGTCGCCGCAGTTCTAGTGTGTCTAACTTTAACATTTTTAAACGTTGGCTGTGCGACTCTCTGCTCAAACCCGAGAGGGATTTTATAAGCAGCCTCTGGACCGATTCAATGTGATCGATATCTTTTAATAGGCTTGGTGACCAGACTTCGCAAGCGTATTCAAGAGATGGGGCGGACGTACACCTTAAATGACCAGAGTTTGGTATATAGATCTTCAGACGTAAAACAGCAATGGACAATAGCGGATCTGCGGTTGGCCATCGATGTCATGTAATTGCAATGTGTGTGTGTAATTACAAGACTATAAAAAAAAATTACAGTATTGGGACTTAAATGAACTGTAAACTTGTTCGTTACTTCGTGACTTGCTGAAACGGCCTCGCCCCACGGTGATTTAGTCGAGTCCGTAGGGTTCGCCGGTATCACAATTAATAACCGTTCGATAAACTGGGAATAATTTACGGCATGCAGTTGAATTTCTAGGTTTCGTGTAGTGCGAGTACAACGGATATTTACGGATACTCGTGTCTGTATTACTTCAGTCAAGCAGACTTCTGAAAATCAGTGTAAAAAAAAAAAAAAAAAAACTTTCTGGGTTTGCCGTAGACACTGATTGGCATACTGGTAGATTCTACGTCATCGACTTTAACCTTTTTTGGTGATCAATTCTTAGTAGAACGAACCGGGATGGTCAGGAAGTTCACGATAAATATACCGGACCTTTTGGATGCAATCCGCTGCAGCGGCACACTAAATTAAAGCAACATACCGCCTGCCTTATAACAGCTACGCGCCGATCGCATCCGCGCATTTACCATAGTCAAGGTCAACTGAGACAGTAGCTTCGTTCCTCGCAGCGAAAAACGCAGCTACTATCTCAGTTGGTATTGCGCCTAATAGACAAGCCAGCGTGAACGAATTAATTGTGTCGTCCAAACCGGAATGATTCTCGAATTTTAAAATCACAATTTATAATTTTCTAGACTAGTGCCTTATAATTTTGCTTCGGCGATCTATTGGAATAATTAATTTTAATTTTTACTGCGTTAGTCTTTTAGAATTTTGATCTCATAGTAATTATTAGCAAACAATTAAAATTAGTGCTGTGCACACACAGATAAAACTTCAAGGTCATTGGAGGCACGCAAAGGATCATATAGGAACGGGTCGTTCTTAAATATAGTTAACAATGTTTAACAGAAAATCTCCTAGACGTCACATTTTAAAACGGATTTTTAGCAAGGGACAGACTAACGGTAAGCAAATAGACCTTTGGGGTCGTACTTGATGTGGAGGATCGAGAAAAATGGTATATCCCTTTAAGTGTTGGAGGAGCAGGGGGGCAGTAACTAAATTATTTCACGATTTCTGACCTTAAAGCATTTTAGATCGTAACGTTGTTCCTAGAAAACCTGATTAAAAGCTTCATACATTCCAGGTAATCAATGTTATCTCCCCTTAAATCGTGGTTTTCCTGCACCAAAGTTAATTTAAAGTTTCATACATGAAGCAAACTAAATAAACTAGTGAACTAATAAACTAAATTCCACGAAAATAAAATTATTGTGTTAATGCTAGACTGAACCCAGATAACGTACTTGGTTGATCGCATAACCACCGAATTTTACGCGTTGGGGTTACGCCTGAACACCCTCCTTGCACGGAGAAAAGTAAGATTCTAATTAAAACTTATTGTTAAGGCCGACCCACTTTTTTTAATCGAATTAAATTTTAACATCCCACGGACGTTCAATAGGCGGTTCAAGGTATTTATTGTTTAAAGCCAAACTGTGTTTGTGCAGCTTTAATTCTTAGTTATTATCGAACAACACTTGAGGATGTTTTCTTAATCGATGTTGTAGCATTAGTTTTAAGACCAACCGGTGCATGAATCATAACTTTATTCGTTAACATCTGCTAATATCCACGAGTTTATAGTCACAGCATAACCTTTGTGGCAATAGTTACGAATATTATCTAAATAATGCCTCCAGCGTTTGAATGAACTCCTTGCCAAACAGCTAACTCATGCTCTTTTCCCGTAACCTACTCCTAGCTTTATGCGTTAGGGCGCGTTCACGCACCGAGACCTTCTCGCTCGCCGAACGCTATTTGCTAGGCAACTGTTATTTATTTACGATTAACTTCCTGTTTCTGTTAAATGAATGCGGTAATAGGCAACAAATTAAATGTATTATAAATAACAACACGGAGAAAGAACAAAGTACAACAGTCATTTTAAACATTGGTATAATCGGGCCTTGATTATAATCGGGCCTTGAGAATGACTTGATGTTATCATCGATTGTTTAAGTCGTGGCCTCGCTCGTCTGTTTGAGGTGCGTGCAAGGTGCACTGTTGGCCATTCATTAGCCATTACCAAGGCACAGTATATTTCGTATGGTGTGGCAGCGCTATATTATGAGCTTGGTTCAGGGAGTTCCTGTCGTGCGAGACAGCTGCGGATATGATCGAATCGAGCTCGCCCGTGCTTTGAATTCAATGGGAATGATGTGACACGGTCTCGTTTCGAGACGTTGTTACACATAAGGTAATTTCAGCAATGAAGAAAGATAATTTATGGTTCCTCTCATAATATAGTGAAGTGATAAAATGTTGGCTCCAGTAGAAGTATTTTTTTAGTAAAACCGATTTAAAAACAAGGTTTGTACTTCAACGTCGCTCTTCACGCATCGATCATCCTCCCCTTGTGGTTGCTAGGCAACAACAAGTAACGCAGGCAAGCCATCCAAATTCAACTGCCCAAAAGCCAAACAAAAAAAATAATTGTGAAATATTGAATTACTGTAAATACTTTTAATTTATTTAATAATTTATTTAATTAAAAAAAATTAAGTAACATAAGACGAATTAAGAATAAATACGACTTTAGTTCCACGTGTCTAAAAAAAACACTATCACGAAAAACTGTTGGACTGCGTACGGTAACTGTTAAATCGATAGCAGTCTCGTGATTTCGATTGTTTGGTGATGCGAAAATAGTTTACAATAAATTCACACGTGTGACCTTGAAGCGTGTGTAAATCCTGGATTAAAGAGAAAAAAAGCGTGGTCAAAGTAAAACATTGAGTGTTAGTTGTCAGATAAGCATGCATTTTAATGCGACCGCTCATTTATTACAGGTTTGGACTTTGGTGTTACGCTTTTGTACTTTGCTTTAGCACGTTTGTACTTTGCTTTAACACTTTTGCATTTGGATTTAACACTTTTGCATTTGGATTTAACACTTTTGTACTTTGATTTAACACGTTTGCATTTGCATTTAACACTTTTGCACTTGAATTTAACACTTATGTACTTTGCTTTAACCCTTAAAAAATAAACGGATTGTTGTAACCTAAACCACAAAAATTACAATTTTATGGTTTCCCTTCATTTGTACTACGGCAATGTTTATCGACGAAATTATTTATTATACGACGCTCCAACTTATCATTTTCGAACGCAGAATAGCGCTGCGATTTGGTTTCTCACAAAGTTTTTCACGACATTCGGCAAAACATCGAGGCAGAGATACGGCAAATGCTTTGGAGATACTCGCTAGTTTGTTCCAGCAGTAACCAGACACCGATTCACGTGAAATAATCGAAGATTTATTACACCAGCTAATGTAAATGAGGAAGACGTTGCGGACGCAAATAACACAAACGAAACCGAACGTGCGGAAGTGCCAAACAGCGAAGCTCCACACCACCCTCGCCGTCGAAGGGGCAGCTACAAAAAAATCTCCAATGAACAACGACAACGAATAGTGGTGCTGATGGCGGACGAGGGACGTACCCGTAAGGAGGTACTCAATAATTTTTTTAATATTCAATAAGTAGCTACATAGCTACAGCAATTGTCTTTTTTCAGGTGGCTGACATATATAAAATTAGCAAACACACTGTTTCCTCCATAGTGAGAACTTTTCAAAACGCCAATCGAGCCGAAAAATATTCAGAAAGGTGGTCGAAAACAAAAATTCACAGAGGCACTAACACGACAGCTGCTTGATTATGTTCAAGCTAATAATGAGGTTCGTTTGATAGACATTCAGGCATACAAAGTGTATCAGTTTCACACTGAAAACGTCTCCCTATCCACAATCACCGAGATAATGCAAAAACATAAAATTACTACGAAGACCTTGTATACTGTAAGGCATATATTTTAATTACTACTTTAACAAGAAGTGGTATAAAAAAATTGGCCCCCGTTACACCTTCTGAGAAAAAACGTAGGTTTTTTTAATTTTTATTGTTCGAATGATTTTGCTTGCTCTGCGTAATGTATAATACACAAAAAAATAGTTATGAAAAAATATCGCAGACAATTTTTTCCAAGGATTTTTTTTGCCTTCCCCTGGATTAGTTTTTTTTTTAGGGATTCTTGCCCCCTCCCCCTCTCCCAACATCACAGCAACCATTACGGCAAAAGACTGCAGGCAGTGGATCTACCACAGTCGACCGTTTTTACTACCATCCATAGATCGCGTCCCAATACATACTGACCTTCTTGTGGGATATCATGGAGAACCCGAAGAATGAGTTTCCTACGAAAACATTTGATGTGGTTTTCCCCCTAATTTTTAAAAGTTACGTTAGGAAGGCTTAAAGCAATGAAAATAATTTTACCATAAAAGTTTCAATGAAATGAATTACACTGAACTTTAAATGCGTTATGGATTTTTCTCAAAGTTCAGTAATTAGTAGTCACTTTTTCTAAGTAAAAAAATCTGTAATTTTCCTAATCGTTGCCTCAACTGTAAATTATGATAATTGAATAGAAGAAAATGCTGAGTAACGCTTCAACGAAAGCTGCAACTGAAGTTTCATCATCTGTTCAACTTACTGTTAAGTAATATCCTTGTATTTTTGAAACATTTACCCATTTTTTTTATCCTTGATTTCTTATTATCTAGTCATGCTAATTTGTTACAGTGAAAAGTAGTTATAGTGTACAAATGCTAAATTTAGTTTATATTTAAGTGTTAAAGCAAAGTACATAAGTGTTAAAATCAAGTGCAAAAGTGTTAAATCCAAATTCAAACGTGTTAAATCCAAATGCAAAAGTGTTAAAGCAAAGTACAAACGTGTTAAAGCAAAGTGTAAAAGCGTTAAGCCAAAGTCCAAAACCTGTAACACACGTAACCGGTACAAAGTGTAGTTGCAAATCAACATCGTCTTTTGTCCACTCCCGATCATTTCGTAAGATTTCCCGTATCCAGACGTTAAGCCTTTGGTGTTGCACTAATCTTCTTTCATGGATTTGTTCTGTTGACAAACGTTTTGAATCCTAGCACGAAACAAAGCATCAGCGCATCGTTTTCCCTCGCCGCCGTACCAATTTGGTGCCGCCGTTTACGTTAATTGCTGCTAACACCGATTACAACCATAAAAAAATGGCAAACTAGGCTGCGGTCCCCACTCCCAAATCACTGCTTTCATGTATGTGTACAATAATACGTCTTATTATTGACGTGTCCAAAAAACTGGGCTGCAAAATGGGTGATAGACGCGGCCGTTTTTTTCCCGGCGTCTGTACATAACTTGCCCGGAAAAGCTTATAGGACTACGCAACTTGCAGGAGCCGTATAGGAAAACCTCACGACACAGTAGCAGCCATTTCACAACTTTCTGGCTTGTGTGTTTGTTCTAAAGTCTCCACATTCACTCACCCTAGATTCGAAATACTTTACGACGTTTTAAACTATCTCCCGAACTTAACTGTTTTACCGCGCTTCCTTAACGAAGCCGAATTCGACGCCGGCGCCATGTCTGGGCTCGATTGAACTCGCTGTCGGCAAGGTGCACCTATCGTATTGGCAAACATGGGCGATATTCGACGAACGCCGAGTCATTCTTTCAGTGGCCGGACTCTACAACATTGTGGCCATTTCATGCTATTTCCAAAATTTGCTATTCTCGCTGAAAAAACAGCTTTTAACAGTGATCAAACGACGGCAGAATAAATAGCTACTCGCAGCGAGAATTCAAAATCCAACATGGCCTCCATTTTGGGGTTGTCGAATCGAAGACAAATCATCGAATACCGGTATTCAAAAATCTGTCCGTCGTCTTGCACAGCAGTAAAATTCGTTTTCTAGTTGTCATAAATCGGCGCTGTCATGTTACACGCTTCGTACGTCGTGTCGCGAGGCACGAGGAGGAGATTTGCGTCCGCGTTGTTGCCATGGTTACTGCATATAGACAACTAGAAAACCACATTTTTCGGTAAAGGCGAGAAGCAGCCAGCAGATTAACCAAATTAGCATTGCATAGTCTAGGCCTATTGAGTTCTCTCTCGCAGGAAGCAAAGGAATGCATAAAGCAATACTTTTAAACGCTACAAACAAGCTACGTGATTCCTTATTTATTGAATAAAAATTGGTACGACTTCGGGGACCTGGAAACAAGCTGTAAAGATTAACGATATTAGTGTCACTAGATGGCGCTAGGGATTTTCTTTATATTTTTCCGTGGCGCCATCTAGTAACATTAGTATCGTTGATGCTTATAGATTGTTTCCAGGTGCACGAGGCCGTACCAAATTTTTACTCGATAATTAAGGAGTCACGTGGCTTGTTTGTAGTATTTAAAAGTTTTGCTTTATGCATTCCTTTGCTTCCTGCGAGAGATAACTCGATAGGTCTAGATGATGCAATGCTAATTCGGTGGCAACCGGCCTTTAACCAAGTGAAAGCTAGTAAGCGAGAAATTTGTCGTTGCATAAACGAGATCTTATGTTTTTTTTTTTAACGAAGTAGGCTTTTTGTTTGTAGTTCTGTTGAATGCAGATCTGTTTTTGCGTACATTTCCTTCGTCATCATGTTCTGCGAAATAACCTAGGCAACGGAGAGAAATCAAGAAATTCTGACAGCGGTACATAAAAGGACCTAAAACAACAATTCTATTTCCTCTCTGGCCGACTTTGATTGTAAAAAAAAAAATTGCTGTGAATGTAAACACTCGCGTAGACGCACGTAGTTTTTTTTTTGGCATGTTATTTATTTTTGAAATAATTTCAAACGGTGTATAAAGATAACAGACTGATTTTCCGCCACGAATGTTGTCGACGGGCGATTGCTTGTTTCCCGCTGTCGCACGTTCGACCGTCGGTCAAGCTCCCAGGCCGCGTGCAGGGTTAGAGTTGGCCTGATTAGCTGTCGCCCTATTGTGTTTACCGTCTACTCGACAGACAACCTTCATTCAATAGGCTACAGAGAATTCGAGCAAAACTTGTTTAGGAACTAAAATGGCTTCGTCGAATCTAAACGTGGCCTTTACAGTGTGCACGTGTAGCTACTACCTTCTTGGAGAGTTCATGAAAAGCTACAGTGGGAAGCTGCAGTACAGTATGGAGGAACTATGTCATAATGTTTGAAAAGTGACCATTCAGAATTGTCTGTTAGTAAATTGACAGTTGTTGAGACAATCCAGAAAGCAAAGTTTCACTTTAGGACTGTCACCGGCTTCGTAGTGCACCTTGTCGTTAACAGAGAGATGCTGAGCGCATGCTGCTAACCACCGTGTACACGCGGCGGTTGGCACTGCGCTCAATATCCGGGTGACGAGCGAGTCCTATTGTACATCCCAGTTAGGACTGTTTCTCACCGGTTTGCCGTAGCCTCTGGCTATGGACCGTTGTTCTCCTCGGGTATTTAAGAAGTCAGGATTCGAGGGCTCAGGCTAGTTGGTGTAACAGTATAATCTATTTACCTCTATGGTTGGTGTGGGAGCTATGACTGAAAGGTTGGATCTCCAGAAGCCTACAAGGCCAAATTCTGCTGTCAGCCTAATATGTAATGCTATCGTGTGCAATCCCCTAGCTGTGCAGTAAGCAGTGAATTAGGATTGAGCATTGTGTCTTGAGAATAATAGTCCACTTCCTTAGCAACCTTACAGGACAAGGACAGCAACTAAAAATGAAACAATGAAACGGGGAGCGTGTTAATTTTGTTACCAGCGGAAAGTTGAAATTGGCACATTGTTGCCTCGACCAAGAATTTGCTTTGCAAGGTCATGTCAGCGGAAAGTCTGAAATGACGGCATGCACGAAGGACAGGATTTTTTTCTTACGGTAAGCACCGCTCAAGCCAAAGCGATAGATTGGTAGTAGGAGGGAGGGTGGGGCGTTGAGGGGGAATGTCCGTGTGTTGGGCAGTGTGTCTGTTAGCCCTGCTCTTGGCATTCTAATGCTATAGTAAAAAGAGATTGGGAGGGGAGGAAAGGGGGAGGGGCAGTATCAATTCAACTACCCACCCAAACTCAACAACTTGAAGCAAAAGGGAGGAAGGGACGGTGGAGAACGGATAGGAGGAAAGGGAGGGGGAGAAATAGGATAGGTGGAAAAGGGGAGTATTCCAGGAAGAAATATTCCCCATCGCAGTACCAGGTACCACTGAGCGAAAACTGGGAAACAACCACGGGCGAAACCAGATACGACTGCTAGTAAATCATAAGACAAAGGATTAGTGAAACACGCAATTAGCATTAAACAGTAAACATTGACCTTGTGAGAGCTATTAGGTACATGCAGTAATCAATAACGAAAATCCTTTTTGTTCATAATCGTTGAGTGTATCCAGCTTATTTACGTGGCCCGCAGAGGGCTACCAAGAGGGGAGAGTGCTACCCATAGTGCTATTCAGAGTACTATACCCAGAGGATACTGCATCCTAGCTCGCTTATTGTACATATGTTTTCTATGCTGGTGGGCGGGCACCCACTTTTTAACGTGCCTCCAGACGGACAGCCTAGGGTTTTTTTTAACTTTATACTTTTAATTCATCGTGGTCATCATGGCTGAGCGGTGAGAGAGCTCAGCATGGTTGCTGAAGGTTTGCAGATCTGGTCGAACCCCTGAAAGGGGACCTTCGTCCATAATGACTTTAAAATGCAAAATTCAGTTTGATTGGAGTTATTGGGCTTCCGTTACGATCTAACAGTCTGTAAATAATCTGTGGTAGCATCCTGGAAGTGGGTATGCCGTTTTTCCAACAACGATTTCCGGTCCGCAGAATAGTATGGAAAATCGAAATGAAATGTTGCAATGTTTCGGTTATCCCCGCTTTACATACACGACATATTTTACCACATTCTTTTATTATTCCTTGAGATGGCGTGCATGCAAGTTTATGGGTAGCGATCGACTTTTCACCTGAAAGAAGAGTGTACTACCTTCGGTATTTTCAACACGAAATCCTCAGCTCTTGGCTGAGCTCTACACTTACACACTGCAATACTGCTAAGACATTGAGCTGTATATCTAACAAAAAGATCAGCAGCTTCTACTTTAGTACATCAGTTTATTCCAAATAACTCATCATAAATCTGTGAAGATACTTTCTGCAGTCATTATCCAATAATTCGTCCAAACTGGAAGTTAATGGTGGAATGAACTCTGGATTAAAAACCTCGTTTTCAATTCTGCCCGCCCACACAGAGCAGCGTCAAGTGATGTCATATTGCTACAAGAGAGATAGCTGCAAGGGGCACTATATTGAAATGGTGGGTTAAACAACGGCACTTTTAGTCAAGCCAGTGCTTTGAGAGTGGATTTCGTAGGCTTAAAAAACCGTTGTTTTCTCCAATCCCTTATGCTGCTTAGGTTGTAATTGGAAAATAAAGATTACACTTGCTTAAAAATGTCAGCAACTGCCAACAAATCGACAAAAATCGCGCGTTTCACGCCAAAGAAATTCAGTCGAATAGCATGTGGCTTCAGTATGACGCTCTTCTTTTCCCCCACCAGTGCACCTTGCACTGCAGCTAACCCAGTAACTGGCTCCACCATAGAGTTATATACAATAATACTACGTCATGTCACTGCCCAATAGTCTGTTCCACATTACGTTTGCAGAAAACTGACTGTATGACGCCATGTTTATTTCCACTGCGAATGCAAAATTAAGTAAATATCCTACTTGGAGACACTAACAGTGACTGTGTAGAGTCTACAAGTGTGAAAAAAAAACATCTTTTTGAACTCATAGTGCAACGAAACGTGGCGCCATACAGTGAGTTTCCTGCAAACATAAAGTGGAACAGAGTATAGAAGCCAGCCTACCCAGATATTTAAATTTGCTAAGTGCATAGTGATCTTCGAATTTTAACCATCCCATGTACTCCTTGACATGCTATAAAAGGGGTGAGGTTGTTCCCTCGTAGGTGAAAACGGCCCGGCATGTTATGAATTAAATCCAGTTCTGAAAGTAAACTACTATTAGCAGGGCACGATTAAGGCAAGGACATTAGGGACATTTGTCCCTGGCCCCGAATTTCTAAGGGCCTAAGGGCCCTGCTGAAAACTTTTTCAGCAAAACAAAATTTCTCTCATAATGCTTGACAATCAAAACTAAAAAAAAAAAAAAATGGGCAGAATAAGGAGAAAATATTGCGCATTGAAATTCTAAAAGGTAAGATGAGAAGCGCAGCTCGTAAGTAAAACTTAACACTACAAAAATTCTTCCCCTTCCCACAATTTGCGTCCATTTGCCCCTAGATAAAGAGCTGTTACATGGAAGAGAACTATAAGAAGGAGAGGGGGGGGTCCCCTCAAGAATTTATCCAGGCTCCAAAGTAACCTTAACCCGGCTCTAACTATTAGAGTCAAGTATTTCATTAGTCTAATTCTGAAAGTAAACTACTATTAGAGTGAAGTATTTCGTTTTCACAGCAATGTGTTAGTCAAGCAAAGCTTTCACTTGTTGATTTTTAATTGACTACTACTTCATCACGATGCAGGTTATCTTCGGACACGGATGGACAATTTTGCTAGGAAATTTGTATGATCCTTCACATGTTAGGTACAATTTTATAATGTAAAGCAGTCGTCGTTTCAATCAGAAACAAAAGGAAACAAGTAACGTATATGGTTGAATGTTTAAGATTGCTATATTTTTACAGTCCTAACTGACACTTTAAATATAGTGAATTCGTGAAGATGCAATAAATTTTCAGACCCGTTCAGGATTACATCACTGTGAATAGCCTTTGTTATTACGCGCCATTAATTTTATTAGCGTTGATTGATTTTTGATGCGCAGCTAAGTTTGCGTAATAATGCCGTTCATCGCGGTCAGCAACAGCTTGGCATAACGAAATATCAGTAATGTTCGTAAATTTGCGAACGTGTCAATCGAAAACATACTGATAGAAATTTAATTACCTACATTGTAAATCAAATCTAGCAAGTGATTGAATCAAGGCGTTAACGAATTGTTAATGAAGTCAACCTGGAAATTAACGCGCCTAAGTGACACGGGAAAACAGGTCGTTTGTTTTGCGGAACCTCAAACCTTAAATCATCTGAAACTCCAGATGGTAGGATAGAAATTTAAAAGACTACACGAAAGAACACAAGTTCCTTTGAGAGTAACAACTGGTGCAACGTCTACATACACGAACGTACTAGGCCTAATGAAAGCACACCTACCAAAATAACACGATGGAAGAACGCCTTCATAAACTTACATAACGAAATCACGCCTACAGCAATAACGTAATGAAAGTCAGTGGTGGCCGACTGGACTGGTCAGCACGACTGTCTCCAGTGTCAGTGGTCTCAGGTTCAATCCTCTTGTGGCCAGAGGACAACTCTTGTGCATTCCGGTAGAGAAGGGCCCCTGAAATGTGTTTTGCCTCAGGCAACCACGGGTAGCAAGAGTAGCCGAGCACTGGGCGGTAGATTCGATAAGCGTTTTGGTCCCGGCTGTACAACTCTGGCTTCTTACAGACCCGGGTTCGGTTAAGGGAAGTGTATATGTACGGGTTTTTCTCCGATTGCTTCCGCCCATTGCATAATGGTTTCCTCCAGGTACTCCGGTTTCCTCCCTCCTGCGGCAAAAAAACAACCGACACGATGGTGGTTCCTTCCACTTAATATCTGCCGCTTGGGCCTTCAAAAGGCTGTATAGCTTACTGGCCGACACTATCTATCTATCTATCTATCTATCTATCTAAATATGTAATACCCTAAATCGCCTATTTAATGCCCATGGGCTGTTAAAATTACTTCGATAAAAAAAGAGGGTGGGCCGATTCATTTTTACGAATCTTACTTCTGTCCAGGAAGGGTGTTTTGGCCTAACTGCAGCATTGCGAAAATTTTGGCGTTTATGCGATCATTCACGTACGTGATCTGGGTTCGGTCCATAGAATTAACGCAATGCCTTTATTCTATATTGTTCAGAATTTTAAGTTTATTCGATTACTAGTTTATTTAGTTTGCTTTATTATGAAGCTTTAGTTGATTTTGGAGATAAAACATTGACTTCCTTGAATGGATGAACTTTTAGCCAATTTCTAGCAGAAACATTATGACCTAAAATGCTTTAAGAACATAAATCGTGAAATAACCTAGTTACAGCCCCCTCTACCGGGGCGTGGGGAGCTGTAACTAGGTCATTTCATGATTTTCTGACCTTCAAGCATTTTATGGGCGTGGGCCGTAGCTTTGCCAGTGTTGTTAATAGGCCATTTACGGTAGATTCTATCTATTTCCAAGGGAAATTGCCCCTCTCTATCCCGAAATAAAGGACGTCAATTCGCAGAGGACGTCAATTCGCTTATGTCTTTATCCTCACAAACTAACATAATAAAAACATCCGTACATAACATAGTGAACGCTTGGACTAACTATTCTCTTCGAGATGGACGAGTCACCTACCAGAGCCGTCATACACAGCCCGTGCGCCCGAGACAGGCAGCGCGAGCTTGCATTGATCGCGACCTTGCGTTATAATCGTCACTCGCGTGATACGAGCGAGAACGAATTTCAAGGTGGTGCTACGATCGCAGCTGCAGAACGTCGGACTTAGTCGAGCTTACAGGTAGCCAGCCGTACGTGAATCGTCCGTCTCGAAGAGAATAGTTAGTCCAAGATAAAAGCACACCTACTTAAAATGAAGAAAACGTGACTTCATAAACTAACATGATGAATGCGGGCCAGTAGTATTGTTACACCGAAATTTTTTGTTGTATAGGGTTGAGTTAGATTGCTTAGTACTAACAATGCTACACTTCGGTGTACAAACCTGTCTCGTAACTGATTCAGTGCTATTCGAGATTTCAGTCTGTAACAGTTCCAATGCAATTCGAGTTTGAAGATTTCAAAATTTTTCCCGTAACAGATTTCAATGCTGAGGCGAGCCTACCATGACGTTGTTGTGTGCAGATTAGTATTGAGCTAACGCTCGACAATGTTGCGCACGTCGTAACAGATTTCAATGCTGAGCGAGCTAACATGAGTTGTGCGCACGGCAGTATTGTGGGTGTAGGCTAGTGTTCTGCGCGCGCGGCGAGTTGAGTGTGTTGGAGGAGAGGGGGAAAGAGAGGCATGGAGTGAGCGCTTGACTATAGTTTTAAAGATATTTTGTTGCGTTCAACTGGTTGTCAAACAAAATTGTCTATAAGGAAAGACAATTTGTTGATAACTATAACGCTTTTTAATATAGATTCTATTATTAAAAATGAATCAGAGATGAGTCAAATGTTGTTAGTTAAGGGTACTGTTTTAGCACCTTAGTATGGAGTTGTGTACGGTTCCTAACAGAAATCAATACTAAACTTCGGTACACAAACCTTTTCGTAACTAATTCAGTGCTATTTGAGATTTTTCAGTCTGTAACAGTTCCAATGCAATTCGTGTTTGAAGATTTCAAATTTTCTCCGTAACAGATTTCAATGCTGAGGGGAAAGCCTAGCATAAAGTTGTTGTGTGCAGATTAGTATTAGAGTATGGAGATGTTGTGCGCGCGATAGCATGGGCTAACTCTTCCTAATGCTAGAAGATTTCAATGCAT
>JAHWFP010233881.1:430-23280 GCA_023313725.1 Lithobius niger | reverse complement strand
AAATATGCTTAAATTTGAAACATTTTCCCGCTACTTAGATATGCAATATTCATAAGAATGCCTTTCAAATTTTTCAAAATATTTTTGTTTTGTTTTAACAAATTCAGTAGGGGGCAGCTACCGTATTTTAAAGAAATAAGCGTGAATTTGTAACGTTTCCGTGCAGCTTATTTTTTTTTAAGTTCTTCTGAGGGCGCCTCCCCATTGATCCCAGTGTTTCCGATCGGCCCAGTGCGACACTGCATTGCTGTGTAATTTTTTTAAAAACAAAATGAATGGTTCTGGTAAGTCTTGAATGGATTTACAATAAAGTAATTTTTAAAAAAAATTATTGATAGCAGGCATAGGTCTGTTATTGGTGAGAACTTTGCGATGATTCATTAAAAAAAAGTTCACCACATCTGACAGCGTCTCACGCCTCCCCTGCATTTGGTCCACGCCCCCCTAGGGAGGCGCACCTCCCCGGTTGGGAAACGTGGCTGTAGAGTGACCCAATTATATCATGTTTGTTGTGTACGTTCCTTTTTTTTCCACAGTGATGTCCTTCCCAAATGTGAATTTTTGCAAGTAAAATATTTGTGAATTATTCCATGGATTGAGTTTCTCTACTTGCACACGGAGTGCTCATGTCGATACAAGTTCACCATCCCGTAATATGTGCGTCGAAGTTACGTGCATATCACAGTACGTATACATGACTGCGATAGGGAAATTCTGTCAAATGTTCATCGAATTGATCAGATTAGGTTCAGAGCCCAGATGGACGTTTCAGATCAATACTATATGTATTGCAGTAGGTTTGAATTTCGAATGGAACCAATAAGCTAATACCATAACATCTCTGTATCAGTCAACATTGATACTGTGGCACAGCACTCATCGTTATAGCGGAAAACGACATTATTAACGTACTGATATTACCGCCTACGAAATCACCGTTAGGCCTACCATAGCGGTTTCCATGGCATTATCACCGATCGTTATCTTCAACGCCACCACTGTATGTTGCAGCATTCTATCGTCAGATGGCACCAGCGACCGCGTGGCATTTGCGGGGTCTGACGGATCAATACCAGTGCTGTGTTTACATGACCTGCCCCGTAATTCCCCCTTTGATCTGAGCAGAACATAAAAACATTGTGATACGATATCTAGAAATATCGTTGGCCTTTCAGTTAGTTTTGGATTGAACGGAGCAATCTTAGCCATTCCCTGTTAGTTAGACTAACAGCACGTAATAAAAATGAATACGCATTTCAACCGGTTTGGTTGGATCATCATTCTGCCTGTGTCTCCATCTTGAAAATTTAAATTTGTATGAGTTATTCAAGCTGAAATACCCTTCTTGCTTTTTCTTTACTCTACAACAACACAGATCGACAGATTTTTTTTTCAATAAATTCATTTTTTCCCCTTTTTTTTACCTCGTGGACGGTTTTGATTCATGAATAAGGTAGCATTTGGTTTGTAGATAAATGACTGACTGTCCTTGAATAGTTTACTGAAAATACCAGTTTGTGACCAGAGTTGGAACTGGTTAACATTTTTTTTTCCACCTGGTCACCCGAAATGTTTCCGACTTACAACCCGGGGACCCAGTAACTCAACTGACACAGAAATCAGACTTCACCCAGTTATCTGACGTGATGCAGTGACCCAAATTCACTCAATTGACCCGAGTGACCCAACTTTCCAATAAATTCTTTGTTGGTCACACAATTCTTTAATAAAGTAACAAGATAAAAGAAAATATATGCAGCATCAATCAGTGTGATGAAATTCGCATAGGACAGATGCAACTGGTTGTTATTAGATTATGCCATACTAAACACGACAAACCGTCATGCTTTGAATAAGAAGAAAACACCAGGACTATATATACAGGGTAGTACAAAAGAAAATCTGTCTTAAGCATGTTTTTCTCTTGAAGCCTAACCCCCACCCCCACCCCAGAAGAAGACAACCCCAGTATTTACATGCTGTCAAAGCGAGCCTTGACACTTGGAAACGAAGGTGCGTTTACCACTCGAAGTGGCAAAGTATTCCAAGGTATTACAATCCCTCTCACTAAAAAAGGAATTGGTTAAAGTGTCCGCGGCCTCTCTTGAGTTCGCCACTGAACGAATACAGATAATCGATTATATGTTTTCGATATCAGAGCACCTTGTTGATATCCTAGATGTTAAAAAAAAACAATGGCGACCGTCGATTAAAGCCGCTCCTTCCAGGAAGATGTAGCCCCTCATAAAATGTCTGCAGGACTCAAGATTTTGGTGCGTTTGGGAGATAGACACGCACAATAGTGTTCTTGTGTAGGGCTACACGAAAGTACCAAAGAGTACAAAATGATGAGGACATACGCACCCAAAAGGGTACAAAAGGTACATAAAGCGTGTCTATGAGGATTGAAATAACCGAATAACTAGTTTTTCTGGGTTGCCGACAATACTTCTCATCCTTATTGTCACACCGTAGTCCAGGCGCTGTGATGGTTTTGCCAATGGACGTCAAGACAAAGTCAGTATTGCCTATAGCCTACCAATGGCGGCATTCTGCAATGTTGTATCTAACACTGTATGCTTTTCCATCGCCATTGGTGTTGCTGTCTAGGATGTGTGGTCCCTTGGGTCTCTTGGTTACCTTCCAATGTTGTTACAACCGTGTTAACTCTTGCCATTCTAGGGTATTTTGCCTGGTAAATCTTTTAGGCCATGTCCATTTTTCCACTATCCCCGCACTCAATGTTACCTTTAAGCCAGCTTCCTATTTCGACCACAACTGAGTGCCCTCCCTGATGAGTTGGTGGACGAGCACTCAATATCTAAACTAGCATCATTAGAACCTGAACCGCTAACGTCGAAGTCAGTCAAATTCATCCTTAGGCCTCAGCACCATGACGTATCACTACTCTAGTTCTCTTCCATTTCACTATGTGTTGGCCAGTTTCGTCACTTTGCATCCGTCCGCACAAACGGTACATAGGCTGAATATACCGTTTTGTACCCATATTTACCATTACATAATCTTATTTACCCTCATGCACCCTTATTTGCCTTCATGTACCCTTACGTACGTAAGTTTATCTACCCTTGTTTACCCTTTTGTATTCTTATTTATCCCTTGTTTATCCTACGGGATAAATAAGGGTACATAAGGGTACAAAAGGTACAGAGGGCAAATAACGGTAAATAAACGTTCATACGTAAGGGTACATGAGGATAAATAACCGTAATGAACGTACGTACGTAAGGGTACATTAGGGTAAATAAGGACACATAATGTTGCATAAGTGTAGGTAAGGTATAGGAGGTTAAATAAGTGCAAAATAAGGGTAAAAAGGATATATTTACTGGAGTAAGTACGGCAAAAAACGGTAGCAAGGGTACATCCGGGTGAATAAGTGTATAGGTTGCGTAAAGGGAAATAAAAGTTGGGATACAGACTCTATAGCGTATCGACAGCTAGGTCATTAGCGCCAACCTCAGTCACAGTGCAGTGGTGCAGGTTGCCAATGTACCACACATTACAGAGATGATGGTAAAGAAACCCTTAATCTAAATTTTATCATATATGTTCCTTTTTTTTTTTTTAATCGGATATAAGGGTAAACAAAGATAAATAAGGATGGAATGAAATTAAATCTAATTTTAGATTTTAAAGTCGCAAAAAAAAAGAAGATTAGTGGATGGTGGGTTGGTGATATGAATATTTCTTTTTTTCTTTTTTTTTTGTGTGTTAGGGAGATAGACGTTCATAAGTGGGGATTTGGTAAAGGTAGAGGATCTATGATGCTTCACAATTTGCTACTTTACACCCGTGTTGTAAAGTGTTTAACGCCCATACCACAGCTGTGTTTTAGGAGTACTTAAGCAAAGACTTAAGTCGGAGTTGCTTCTTAAGTAGTAGTTTGATACCACTATCTGTTACTTGAGCAATGAATTCATTTCTTTTGCTTAGGCAATGACTTAAGTTACCGTCTCCTACCACTGCTGTCTCAAAACCCCTACCTGAAAGCTAAGTAATGCCTGGATCTGAGTAAATGGTCAAGTCCTGTTATGAGTAGACTTAAGTCACCGTTGTTGCCGATGGAGGCAGTAAACTTCGCGTATGGAAAAGATATATAGATGAAACTTCGTTGTTGTACTTGTGCCACTTACCCCAGCATGCATGCTGATTTTTGAAATGATCGAAGCACTTTTCATTTTTTTTTCTGTTTTGCCAACTGTACAAGGAGAAGCCAACTTCGGGGCAGAGATCCAAGCAACGTTATTTGCTCTACACTGACCTAAGGGGTCACTCTGGTTGGGGGATGCGCTAGAACTTCCCAGGAAAACGTGATGCATCTACTCACGAAGTTTCAAGTCGATTATACTAGTGGTCGTGCTCTAACGCTCAAAATAATGTTTTCGTTTGCTCATCACAATACGTTATTTGCCAGTAACACTTGAGAGTCTAGTGTCTGGACTTTTCGTCCCGAACTGCCAGAAGAGCCGTTTATTTTCATTGATTTCTTTTTTTGAAAACGTCAACAGACTACAGGGTGTGATTACGCATACCTACGTACGACAGTTTTTTTTTTCCGGCCGTTCTGATTGAGGAGGATTCAGAATGTAACACGAAACCGGGTGAGGCTATAGAATGCTCTCGGGGATCAGATACTGAGTTTGAAGTTCTCAACTATTCCCCACAACACCTTCCTTTCCTTTCCACTCAAAAGAGAATTCTTCACTTATTATTAGTACCGTGGGAGTGGTTTTTGAGCAGAATGGCAGGGCATCCGAAACCCCCACCAGTCAGAACTGACTGTCGTGTACAGGTAAGCGAAATCTGAACTGTAGTCTGTTGACTTTTTCAAAAAAGAAATTAGTGAAAATAAAAAGCTCCTGCCGGCAGTTCGGGACGAAAAGTCCGGACAGCAGCCCCGTAAGTCGGTGTTACTGGCAACGTTGCGTGGGCAAACAAAAATAGTACTTTGAACGTTAGAGCATGACCACTAGTATAATCGACTTGAAACTTGGTGGGCAAACGTCACTGTTGCTGGTAAACAACAGTCTCATGGTGTCTGTTTTTATTTTTGATTGGAGAATTATTTCCTAATATATTTCGCTTGTGAGGATGCATCTTTTGCGATCAGACCATATCAGAGATCAGACCACATCAGAGTTCATGACAGCCAATGAAAATGCTGAAATAAACTAAACAATGAGGATACAGCCAATAAAAACGGCTCAAATTAAATAAAGTGGGTAGCAATGGAAGGAGGAAAGCGGCTGACAATGCGAACGGATGTGCCCTGTAGCAATCAGTAACGAACGAAATGTTGCTTCAATAATGCTGACCATTACTGCCGAGCTGAATAGTTTCAAAGTTGGTTGAGTAACAATCATCTTCGGGTCAACATCACGCTTGGTATCAAAACGGGAAAAAAACAGAAATTCAACCACACTGACAATAAGAGCGGCGCCCTCCATTGAAAACACGATTTACTTCCCTAACAAAACACCAAGGATTCCAAGGTAGGAGGAGAGGGATGGGGGCATTCAGACCACACAATGGGGTGGTGGGGGGGAGAAGTACGGGGAGGGGGGGGTACCGGGGAGGCGAGATCGGCAGCCGTTTTCATTTCATGATGCTTTATAGTAAAGTGTTTCACTCACGCATGCGACGAGAACCAGTTAGACCAGCGTGGGGATATCGGTATAGTTTATTATTATTATTATGCTAACGATTCTTATGATTTTCTGATTATAAGATGAATTGTGAATTTCCCATTTAATCTAGGTGTAGCGGGTGACCCTCTGGGTCTGAGCTCCGGGAAAAAATTAACAACCGCGTGTGGTTGCATTTTGTTGGGACGTTCTGGTAGCTGAACTACGGAGGCTCATAGCCACCGTTTCCAGGTGTGGTTACACGATAAATCACAAGCACTACTTAGGAGTGTTACTTGACCAAGTAATGCTCAAGTTTGATAGCAGTGGTACGACCATTACTCAAGTCATTACTTACAGTTCAAGTGCTACTTGCCCAAGTAACTGCTTGAGCTATGTGGGAAGCTGTGGTACGGGCGTAAGTCAAAAATTTGCTACATTATACCCTTAAAAGAGTTCATCATGTTACTTGCCTACATACAAACTTGCTTCACAGACGTCTTGTGCCATTTGAGCTTCTTAATCTTATTGGGAGAAAACTGTTTTTTAACATGTTGCTTGCAAAACAGTCAGACAAAAGTTGATGTCCAAGTTGAAAAGTTAATAACTGACTTCTACATTCATCAGTGTTTTATTACTTTGGCTTGTTACTTTTTTGCAGGTCCCAAACAAGTCTTCTTGGAATGGAGAGATAGTTGGCTACGTTGTTTCCTACAAAGTGCATCAGTCCAAGGATCTGCCACACGTCAAGTCAGGAGAAGCCCGTCCCGACATGTCCGGCGAAATTGTCCTCAGTGGGTTGCGCAAATACACGAAATATTCTATTATCGTCCACGCTTACAACCGCATGGGCCGTGGACCACCATCACCGGAAATAGTGACGTACACAGCAGAAGACGGTAAGATACACGAATTTTCAGTTTTCTTTTATTCAATTACTACTAAGTGCAAGCCCAAAACTTTTCCACTTTACGCTAACGGGCTTTAAATCCAGTCTATTAGATATAGCAACAGTCAAAGCAATTGTTGCATTCTAGTTAGACTGCTGCAGCGCAACATTGTGGGCGCGTTTACGCAACGGCTCGCCTTTGCATTCTCGCAGCTAGAAGCTAGAAATCATTTGCAATTCCAACATGGCGGCGGTTTTAGCGATATCGACTCGCAATGAAAACACTGAATAATCCGAGTTCGGAAGCGGCTGTGAAAATTTCGTCAGGAGAAATTCTTTATCTTATTGTCACGGTTTATAAGACTTAAAGCATTCACTCAAACGACGTCGGATTTAGCTAATCCAGATAGCTTTGTTACCATGGCAACGACAACTTTCCCATTGTGATTATATTCTAACTGCGAGAATGCAAAGGCGAGTCGTTGCGTAAACCCGGCCTTATTCTTGACTCACTCCGCTTCGAACGACACTCACGTAAATCAATGGCACCACTTAATCCCCTCCCCCTGATACTAACTGTCATGAAATAACCACATCTTACCTGACCTAACATAATCATTCTAGATTACCACTGTTCATTCAGCCAGTAATGAGGGATTTCTAAAATGTTCAATAAGTGCCTCTCCTTTTGAATGGTGTCGCTACTTTTAAATCTGAACAGAATAAAAGAAAGCATTAGTAAAATTCTGATAATCAAAAGTCAAGAGTTTCAACGAGGCAAGTAAATGGCGACATTTTCAAGCAATACATTTTCCAAGTCGTAACAAACAACCAACCAAGTTATTTTAAAAAGGGGGATGGGTAAAGCGTAGTTGGAAAGGCATCAGTAACACCCCAAGAATGAAACCTTGTGCATGTTTACAATGAGGACAAACCCACTCAAAAAAAAAAAGACCAAGGAATCTTCAAGACGCAAACTGCGTTTTGGCTCGCACTCGAAGAAGTCGAGGTAACTGGGTGATCTGAGTGTTATGTGGTTGGGTCATGGTGTCGAAATTTGGTAATGTTATGATTTTTGAAAAAAAGACTGACATCTTCGGTTAGCTGGACGCAGTTGTATGTGGGTGTGCATAAGTAGTTTATACAAGTGTATGAAGAGAGGTTCAAGATTAAAAGGGTTACAAAATTTGTTTATTTTTTTATCATGTGTTCATAATTTGTTAATTTTATCATGTGTTTTGTATCATGTGGCGATAAATGATAAACCCATTATCTAAGAAATCCAAAGCTTATTCCAAATTCTACCACAAAATCTCCATTTTAATCTCGACTCCTTTATGTATACGCTTCCATAATCTATCTGTGCACAACATATTCAACCTGTTCCAGTTACTTACTCGAAGGTATCATTTTTTTTAAAATCCTTACATCACCAAATTTTGACACCACAGTACACATGGCCCACACTCATTAGACTCAGCTCACCCGATTTCATCTACTTCTGCCGTATCAGCTAACATGTAGGTTGCTTCTCGGAGTTTCCTTGTTTTTTTCCTTTTTGAGTGGTTTTGTCCACATTGTCAACATGTACAATTTTCATACTTGGGCTGTTATGGTGCTTCTTCCGCCAGGCTTTTACCCATCTTGCTTTTTTTTTAATTACTTTGTTGTTTGTTACTTCATGAAAACTGTAGTGCTTGGAAACGGAGCACATTTTTGCTCTTACACGTCAGCATTTTTATTTTGCTTGTTGAACTTCTTGGGAGTTTTATTATCAACAACACCGCCAAACTGTGAAATCTGCCACATATGTATGTGCTTGTGCGTGGCTGCACGCAGCTTTCAGGCTGTTTGGTTACTATCCTGTGAAAATGATTTCAAGCAATTTGGTTACTCTCTTGGCAAAATGCTTTCAAGCTATTTGGCTACTCTCGTGGAAAGATGCTTAAGCTATTTGGTTACTCTCCTGGGAAAATACTTTCAAGCAATTTGGTTAATCTCCTGGGAAAATGCTTTCTATTTGGTTACTCTCGTGGAAAAATGCTTTCAAGCTATTTGGTTACTCTCGTGGAAAAATGCTTTCAAGCTATTTGGTTACTCTCCTGGAAAAATGCTTTCAAGCTATTTGGTTAGTCTCCTGGGAAAATGCTTTTAAGCTATTTGGTTACTCTCGTGGAAAAATGCTTTCAAGCTATTTGAATACTCTCCTGGGAAAATGCTTTCAAGCTATTTGGTTACTCCCGTGGAAAAATGCTTTCAAGATATTTGGTTAATCTCCTGGGAAAATGCTTTCAAGCTATTTGGTTATTCTCGTGGGAAAATGCTTTCAAGCTATTTGGTTACTCTCCTGGGAAACTGCTTTCAAATTGTTTGGTTACTCTCCTGGGAAAATACTTTTAAACTGTTTGGTTACTCTCCTGGGAAAATGCTTTCAAACTGTTTGGTTACTCTCCTGGGAAAAGGGTTTCAAACTGTTTGGTTATTCTCATGGGAAAATGCTTCCAAACTGTTTGGTTACTGTCCTGGGAAAATGCTTTCAAACTGTTTGGTTACTCTCCTGGGAAAAGGCTTTCAAACTGTTTGGTTACTCTCCTGGGAAAATACTTTCAAACTGTTCGGTTACTTTCCTGGGAAAATGCTTTCAAGTTCTTTGGTTAATTTGCTGGGAAAATGCTTTCAAGCTGTTTGATTTGGTTACTCTCCTGGGAAAAATGGTTTCAAGCTGTTTGGTTATTCTGCTGAGGTGGCACAAAAACGACAGCAGACTTGTAGAAGAACGATTGTAAAATTTTGCTGGGCAGCGACTAGTCCAAATGTAGAATCCAGGAATTGGTTGCCTTCCGTGAGTTTATGCATCTGATTTGATGGCTCGTTTGTGGGTTCATTTGTAAATTAGGCCTACACAAATTAAACCGTTAAATTCCAGTCATTGAAATCAACACGGCTAGCAACAATTAAGGTTAATTAACTCTTTACTGCGATATTAATTCATCTCAAATTATAAGTGTAACTTCAGTTGCATGTTAAACACGGATAAACACGGATTATTCCATGTTAAACACGGATAAACTTCGTCATACGAAAATGCAATTTAAAAAAATCCCAATTCGGACTGTCTAATATTCGTTTTCACGTGACAGTTAAACATTTCTGCAAAAAATAATGGCGGAGGATTAACAGAATAACTTCAGTATGAGCTGAATGTCGATGTTCAATATGGAGTTATTTATAAACTGAGAAAATTTATCTAACTCGATAACATAAGCAATAAGAATGCAATGTTCGAACAAAAGTTTAAAATAATCGTGTCCAAGTAGTTGCTGCAAATGATTCGAATATTCCTTAAAAACTATTTCACATCATCAGATAACTTTTAGACTATTTTTTCCAGACCCCGTAATTTAACTTAGTTGGTGGCGGGGTTCGATCCAACATTCACTTGGCGATTAGCCGACCACTATGACGTCTTGCTTACGTTGATTGGGGTACTCCGAGACCCCTTCGGTAGATGCACATTGTACGTTGGGACTTAGTTATCGTCCTTCTGCTTGGTGGGATGCTCTGAAATAAATCGTCCTTTGAGGCAGAAGAGATTCATCTATTTGTGTACATCTTAAAAGTTTAACAAATTTTAAGAACAATAACTATGTTTGTGCGTGTCTGACACAAAACTATTGATTTTTGGTAACTTTATAAAGTGTTAAGGATACTTTTTGGTTTTTGAGAAGCTTTTCGATTTCAAAAATATTTTTTAATGTTGATTATTACATTTATTTGAAGTTTGCAAGGTGTTTAACAATTAATTGTTGTGGGGTAGTGAAGGGAAATCTTATAGGTTACCGCATGTGAATTCACCATTTATTTCGGTAAGGTGAAGACGGAATAACGTAGGACAATAGGCGATGAAGAGGGTTTAACCACCATAGTAAACTACCACATTATTATTCACCATCCGTGGATGAGGAGAGGGTGAAGGAGATAGGGATGGGGATCATGAATGTTTCGAGCCCCATTTGACGGATATCAGAAATTATCTAGACTAGCAGCTTCCTGTCATGCGAGGTGGAATGCTTTATGGGCTGCAATCTAAGCAGCAAGTGAAGCAATTGGCGATACCACAGAAAGCGGTGGTGATCTCTTCTGACATTGTAAATCTGTTCATTTAATCGAGAGCTGACGTGAATATAATGGAGAATGGTTTCAAGATTCCTTGAAGATTCCTCAAAGGAAGCTGACTTTATGGAGCTCACACCGGAGTTACGAACAGAGTTTGGAAAAAACATCTTGCAAACAATGTACATTGCACACTGTGACAAATACTATATAGCGCAGGTTAGGAATTCCTGCAAGATCGTCAACCAGGAGATGAATCTCCGTTTTTAGAAGTAAAATTCTATACTAGACCAAGTTTTTTCACGATGGTTTTACTCCGTTTTCGTACTGAGTATAGCGTAAAAAATAATTCTAGCTAATATGTGTATATCTGACAGATTAATTTAGTTCAGAGTGGAAGGCGCCAGCCAAAATAGGCAACTAACTTTTCTTGTTCTGAAGGCCTTTAGGTACAATAATAAGCTTCAAGTGACAATGCCAAAAGCCAACGCTGACAACATAGAATTAGATTCTACTCCACCTCGACTGTAAGTGTCGTACGTAAGGGGGAAACCACTAGACGTTAGATCGGTTACTGATCCGATTCGATTCCGATGAAGGAAAACTGATGTGAACCGATGCGATACCGATTTTAAAAATAAGACTAAAATTTTATATCCCTTACAAATGCAACTTACGTGTCTGGTTTTGTAAGGGGTACAACTGAGATTATCTATAAAAAAAAATAGGGATAAATTTTGCTTTAGCCCGGGATCTTTGTTTAACCATATTCCCCAATCGGTTAAAAGGAAAATTATATTAAATCAAGAGGTTCTATGAAAACTTACGTTTTAATTCGTCTATCCCTGTCACTTCTACCACTTTCACTGTCTTCATACGAATTCTTCTATCAATAAACAATACAAATTTAAAACTATTGCGTAATTTAATAAACAACTTTTTACCGTCACTATTTTGTACGAGTAAATTGTAGGAATAAGAGCATCATTCGTATCTTACGGCTAAAGTTTAGTCACGATCACGACTGACTTCAAAATGATATTTTAGATCGGTCGTAGTAAAACTTGAGCATCGGAACCACCACGTACAGCATTTTCATTCCAAACTTTCTCACTTGGATGAAGAGTAAGGAAATTTCATGATCAGTCGTCTTTAAGTTTCAGCATTTTTTTATAATTTGATTTTTGTTAAGCAACAACTTGTGTTCGATCACCACATGCGAATCCAAAATACGGCCTTTGTATTAAAGTTCCGTAACTATAGCTTTTTCCAAATTGGGGGGGGGGGGGGGGGGGGTACAAAGATTAAAATGCAAGGCCTCAAAAGGCTATACAATGTAAGGTTCATAGTTGTGGACCATTTTATAGTAGTTTTATGTAAAAATGTGAGCCCTTTGCTTTGAATCAGGCCCCCCTTGCCTCCTGAGCTGGGTGCCTTGTACCCTTTGCACCCCCCCCCCTTCTTACAGTAGCACTACCACCGATGGAAAATCGTACGAAAATACCGTGGCGCCATCTAGCGGCTGTGACATTGTTAACAGTTACATTTTGCTCCAAGGTGCACTAGGACATACCAAAATTTCACTCAATAATTAAGAAGGTCGTGGCTTGTATGTTTCGTTAAAATAAATGGCTTAGTGTGTTCCTTTGCTTGATGCAAGCAAGTGCCAGATAATACTACATGTTGGCAGATTCTGCAGACTTTCAACCGGTGATAGTGCTATTTTAATTAAACACTGTCAATTAAACACGAACAGCTTCGAAATGAAGGCATAACTTGTGCAAGCGGATATACGAAAGGCTCACCACTAACCAGTCATCATCTACTTGCAGTGGTCATGAACAGACCACTCAGGTGCAAATAATACAAATATACCACAACGTTTACAATTAAAACACGTTAGAATATAAAAATTCGCTCAGTCCGCAATACCTAACGATTTTGTACACAGATTGAGCGTAAAACGGATTACTCTTTCCAGGGTTCGCAGGGAAAGGCGGTAACGGATATCCTTTCCAATATCTCATGATTTTGCCACTCTTGTATTAGCGATAACTCTGCAGAGAAAACTGTTTCATTTTTTGAAATAACGAATATCGGTATCTGAAATCGATATGGCAAAAATACCGATAGACCGATTACACCGATATCGATGTCAGCCGATCCCTAATTAGAAGTTTTTCCAGTTGTAGTAATGTCATTAAGTTGCAGGTCTGATTTTATAGAATCCTTTCCGAGTGTGTTGGCAAGGAATCCCCTTTAGGCTGGAGTGAAAAAAAATCCATTCCCAGTAATTATACAAAGCTAAGAAAGAATATTGGCAGCCGAAGGTGATCAACCTAAATCCCAAGGAGTACAAACTAATGCTGGAAAACCTGGACGTTCCCAGCACCTCGAAACATCAGTTGCTTGACTAAGTCTTCCTTATATTAAAGGGGTTTTCAGGTTGTCAAAACATTTATCGGGACGAAGGTGTTCAGGGTAGTTGGTACGTCCATGAATCAACTGCACATTTTGTTTAGGAAACCTGCGATTGCAGTAAACCAGTTCCTATCAACAAAAAAGTGATAACCAAAGTGAATCTGGAAATATTTTTGCAGCACCACCCACAAAGAGTTATAGTTATGGGTCTTGTAGTCTCAAATTCATCATTAGTTTTAACATTATTTTTACCATTTTAATGTTTGAAAAAATACTAGAACTATACAGACCTACAGTAGACCACGCTTGCACTTGATTCGCATCTTCCAACCGAGTTTTAATTTCCATCCTGCGTTATAACCACCCTTCTGTTGCTCCCCAACGAAGTTTATATTTAATTACTTATAAAAGAATGAAACCATTTCTAGCTTACATCTGCAGGCCCACTCTGGTTTAATCAGTTCCTTGTAAGCACTGAAATGAAGCCCACTATGTCGAAGAAACCAGAAGTAATTTAATTTTGAGGAAAAAAGAACATAACTTATCCATTAAAAAAAGGATGAATTCTACTCTTTAGCTGTGCGAGACCTAAAAAAAAATAGGCACCTGTCTGATTTACAGGATGACTACGTACGACGGTGTGGAGAGAAAAACATATCGTAGTGTAGATACCTAGAAATCTTTCAACATCGATAAATTTGGTCCTGAAGCCATCAGCCATAATCATTATGACCCCAGTATAAAGCAATGACAGAATGCTTTAAAAAGGTGTCGTCTTAAATTGTAGGTCTCTGCTAAATGGGCTGCCAAGAGAAGTGTGATTACTTCTTCCTAAGGAAAATCGGAAACAAGCCAACAGCGAAAAACATACACAAGAAATAACGTAGTTCAGTAAGCCACCTTTATGCACTTACGTTTCGTCGGAGTGGCATGACCCGGATTCGAACCGGCTACCCAGTTCGCCCCCAGATCACTTGCATAGCGCCTTAGTCGCTATGGCCACATCCTCAACCGACGAAACGTAAGTGCATAAAGGTGGCTTACTGAACTACGTTATTTCTTGTGTATGTTTTTCGCTGTTGGCTTGTTTCCGATTTTCCTTAGTATTATTTCCAGGGATTTATTTCTTTTTATTACTTCTTCCTGGTGGTGGAAGATGGGGATAGTTTTTGGTTATTTTCTGTGGTGTAGTGGGTGCATCTTCTGACTAGCCGGTACGCTTTCTTGTTAACTGAAACATTAATTATTGAGTAATGACAACGTTCCGTGCGAAACAGGGAGGAGCAGTGCATTCACGTTTTAAACCTTAAATATTAAAAAATTATCTATCATTTTCATTAAATGAGTGATTTATCTTTTTTAACTTTTGGAAGTTTTAAAATTAAAGCAAATTTACTTCCTACTGTATAGCTAGGGGACTATAAACATTGTTACATATTAGGCATCAGCCAGAATTTATCCTTATGGCTGACCCTTGTAGGCTCCAAAGGTCTAAAATTTCAGTTCGACTCCCAACACGAATTGGCGATCCACTTCGGGGGGGGGGGATGAGGCTTAATGGCGCGTCGACAGCTTGGTCATTAGCGCCAACCTCAGTCACAGAGCAGTGGTCCGGGTTGCCACTGCACCACACATTACAGAGATATTATTCAAACCCCTAATCTAAATCTTGTCATACATCTGTACCTCCTGCAAAAATTGAAAAACACCGGACAGGAGGACAGACTTATCGCCCAATTGACGCACAATGTCATGCGGAAGATGGAAACGACGACGAAAACCATCAAGATGGCAACAATCAACAAGGAAGTGCCGGACCGTAAGTGGCCGCCAACACCAATAACATTCAGGAGGGTCAACCCCCCGCAAAAGGAAACAGTGAGTAAGTCGAGTGTGACCAATGCGCAAACGGGCCAACACCACCTCCTCACGGCGACTGCGGCGACACGCCGAGTGCCATTCCTCAACACTTCGGCCACCGATATTTATACTGGTCGAAAAGAATGGATCTTTCCTAAGGCTTTGCATCACGTGACTGGCTAGCAGGTGTGATCCGGTTCCAACTGGTTTAACAATAGGAGTCGCTCGTTGCCTGGCTTATTGTGCTTGGCCAACTCCCGTGTGAAAACGGTAGTTAGCGGAGCACAACAGCTATGTTATCGGCAAGGTGCACCACGGAGTGCTGGCTCGTGATTTGTGTATCGCTGTACATGTAAGCCGTTACAGTTCCTGTTATTGTGGGTGAAAGTATACAGTTGGCGAATTGCAGTAAAATTAAATGTTTAGGCTTTGTCAAAGAGGTTGGGAGACAGAAAAAAAACATGGCCCCAACTGTAGGAAAATAACTTTTGATCATCCCATTTAACATGCCTGCGTCTAATAGTTTAAAAATTCTTCGTTGCCACGGCAACGTGGAGTCTTGATATCGTGCTCCATGAATGAATAGACCTACTCTCGAATTCAATTTCTCTTTAGCTGCTGCTTACGAAAATAAAACGGCAGGTAAAAATTAGGTATAAAAACTGAAAATTCCACCTAAAATCATGTTGCTGCAGCAACGTGAAGTGTCAACACCGCCTTGCATGAATGAATAGATCCCAACCCAATTAGCTGCTGCGTGCAAAATTTGAACGACAGTAAAATTGAGGCATAAAAGTTGAAAATTAAGCCTAAAATCGAAAACTTGGCATAAAGCTAATAAATTTTTAATCTGCAATTATGTTGGTTACTATACCTTTAGATTATTTAATGCAGATAGCTGTTGCAGTGCGTGACGGAGGTGTGCGCCTCAACAGTGGCGGAAATGGAAGAAGTGAACAGAAGACTGGATGTGACTAGGTAGTCGCTGCCACCGCTTGTTTTCTATTTTTCCTGAAATTTTCTGAACTTTATCAACCAAACTGGGTCACATTTTTTGCCACTATCCAATACAGTTTAGCAACTGTCAAATTTATCAGATTTCCGTGATATCAGTTTAAATTTAAAATAAATTCAATTAATTTACCGTAACACGTAAATTTTGAGCTTAGTGTTCACGGTATTTAAAGTACTTTTCTTTCACTAAGTTGTTCCAAATTAGAATTAGGATTAAACGAAACAGATTTCGTTATAATTTATTACATTTTATTCAGAACGCGAACTATTTTCTATTTATCGAATTCCGTTCAAATGGGATTTTACTTGAACGAACTAATCAGCCCTGACTCAAAAGACGAAATGGACTATGCCGTAAGTTTTGCGCGCACTCACACGACTATTCTTAAACCACTTCTGTAATTTGTAAGTTTCGTTTATTTTTTGTAGGTCTCCACGGTTTATAGTTGTTAGATTCGTTCGGAAATGAAACATAGGACAATTTTATGCACAAATTATATGTTACGGAAGGTAAACTCCAGTGGCCGCAGGTTTTAAAAATAAAAGGTCGACTGCCCCACGTGTTTACGTTTTGGGAGACACCCTGCCAATCGATAATGTGACGTCATGCACTCGCTTGAACCGGGAAGTGTCCCGCTCTGGTGGCAGAACGGAGGAACTAACTCCCAAGGGCTGTGCGGTGCTGCCCTCAACCGACGAAGTGTGGAAGCCTTCAATCAATAACCTTCTTCGCGCAGAACGAGTCTGGTATCTACCAATTGCTGTCGACGATTGTTTATACATAAGACGCAATTATCTAGTTATATCGGTTTATAATTGAGTTCTGAAAATCACGATTGCTCTGCCGAGTGAAATATGCTATAGTACACACTGCTTTACACCGTTGCGAAGACTGCAAGAGAACAACGAACCAAACGAACAAATCTAGCAATTACGAAGCGAGCGTTGATCATGTATTGCTCGGCGCCACCAGCGTTACAAATCGGGCTCCCTTAACAGCGCTATGAAAGTGGGCCTAACAATCCGACGGTAAACCCGAATATCTGCGAAAAAATTTAAGGCAGGCATTTCATCGTCGAACCCTTGAATTTCGAGCACCAAGACTCCATTGTCATTAATTTTTTCCCAAATCAAAACAAAATTGCGAACGTTATCGTGTCCCAAATATACACGCACAGACAAACAAACATAGACACACAAAATCCATATTCATTTGAGTATTCGTCCTCTCTCACGTTCTTCACTCAAGCCAGCAATAAATACGGGATAGAAAAGGAGAGCATAATAATAATATGGAAAATCTGTATTTAGACACACGCTAGTGTGTCATCGCTAAGTAGATTTAAATTATTGTCAGAGCTTAATCGTTGTCAGATGTAAAACGGCGGCTCTCATATAGCTGGTAGGCAGTTTGTAAGGAGTTGTTAAAGTTAGGTTAGGATTGAGCTCGTGGTTTTCTAGCCCAGTAGGCTCTGTAAAACAGAAATAAAATAAAATAGCTGCTCTCTAGCAGACTGTCTTTTAACTATAACAAGCTTATACCTGTTTCCAGCATACTGCTGTAATTTCCACATGCGGTAGAAATCTTTGCAAATCGTTGGAATCTGTTATAATGGGCCCAGCAATGACGAAAATCTCAACATTAAAGGGCGTGAACGTGTTCTTTATGAAGAAAAAGTACTCTCATAACTTTGCGTTACTGGCTCTACTAGCTAGCTAAAAACAGGCCTCCTGTGTCATTCCTCGTAGGGTATAAAGACACGTCTATAGCTCGTTAAGGAAAGATGCTGGCATACTGGTAAAGAGTGCAACGGGGAAGTGCCTTTTCCTAAAATAGGGGTTGCAGCTGGAAGCACGTGGCCCTGAAGTGGCGCGTAAATGCAAAATTATTGTTGTAACCATTGTTCGTATTGTCATCCAACATTTTATTATAATATGCTTAACTGTTAAATAAATACAGAAGCAAACCTATTTACGTTGCCGTTTGGAGTTATATGTCAGACTGCCTGAGCGGGGAATCGAACCCGCGACCTTTGAAACCAAAGGCGGAGATCCTCAGTATGGCTCAGCGGTAGGATCTCGGCCTTTGGTTTCAAAGGTCGTGGGTTCGATTCCCCGCTCATGCAGTCTGACATATAAGTCCAAAAGGCAACGTAAATAGGTTTGCGTCTGTATTTATTTATTTAACTCTTGTTCAGCCTTAGGCATCGTTTCATTGTCTGAATACACAGTTGTTGCTGCAAAGAGGCGGCTATCGTTCTTTGGCTTTAGTCTCTTTAATTTGGGGTACGTGGCTTCGGGCCAGTGCCCCGCAAGAAACATTTTTATTCCGGCTCACAAAAACAACAAATCCACTGAGAGACTGGGAGTCTTTCATTACAAGAAGAGTTGGAACAAAATGCAGATCGTAAACGCAGGGTCCAATCAAATAGGAATAAAAGTTTTTTTTTTTTTAAAAGAAGTATGTCTTGGTAATGCGCCAAGTTCGCTGGTTAATCTAGACACATGCTAGTCTGGCGCCGTCAAGTAGACGACCGACCAAGTTGATGAGATGAATTGTTATTGATTGAGGAATTCCAGCTTTATTGCGTATTAACATTAACCCCGGGAGGAGCAATTGAAGGGGGATGTGGTGATTGAGTGAGGAAAGCGAACGATGGGATTGCTCAAAATGGGATTGAACAAAGTTTAGCATGTGAAACATGGACATACATTAAAGCAAACCGTGCAATATGGCTGATGTAACGGCTATTTGGGCAACGGCAAATATGAAAATTATGAATGAGAAAATTTAAAGGCACTTAATTCCTTCAGAAAAAAAGGTAGAGGTGAGAAAAAGACCATGTGATCTTTTGTACATTCACAGTCCTATCAAAGTTGTGATATCCAGCCAAAACCAATACTGGTATAAGAGAAACCGCCAAGATTCTAAAAAGGGTCGACCTTTGAAAGTAGTGATAACATTCAACCAAGAAAAAGCCGCCAAGGTTAAGCCTATCAACCGAGCTAATCGCACCGAATAATACTTTGGAGGTTAAATAAAAACTTGAAGATTGCTACCGCGAGTAGCAATGTTCTAGTTTTCATTTAACTTTCGAACTATTAGTCGGTGAGATTAACTTGGCTAATATGATTAACCTTGGCGGCCTTTCCCTGGTTGAATGATATCACTATTTCAAAGGCCGATATTTTTTTTTGTATCTTGGCGGCTTCTCTTATATCAGTTTTGGTTTGGGTGGGTAGCTTTATTCATTGCTTCACTCTGCAGAGAAGGGGAAAATCCAGGAGACAAATTCTCATTCTCCCATTCCCTCACTTCCCGGACTAAATTTCCCCAAGAGGGGAGGATAAAATCTTTCTCAAATAAACAAACTTCCGTCGCAGAATCCAGCGACTGGATCGAATGCCACAGCGGCCAGGTAGATTAAAAAAATTCAGTCTAGATGATCGCACAATGGGTTTTTCACTGCATTCCAATTCGGTTCTTTGATTTAACCGTTAGAACTACATTTTCCGTTCCCTGGCTGGCCCATATGAGCAAGCGCCTCGTGAGATTTTACTTTATAGTGTACGAGCCAGTTTCGGCGTAACATGAACCGGTTTAGTAGGACGCCATGTTGTCACACTGTCACGTTTGTTGTCGCCAAAGACCATGTAATATACAAATACTCGCACTACCTTTTTTTCGTGTTGTGGCCCAGAGTTTCATTGCCCAGAGTTTTCTGTCGGCCAGTCGTAATATTTCGTTTGTAACTGATTGTTACTACTAATCGACATTACCCTTCACATTGCTGGCCTCTTGCACTTTTTCATTGCACCCTGTGCAAAGAATGAACACGCTCGCCCTATTTCTTGCTTCCATACCGAAAATAAAGATGCATCAACTTTTCACTGACGCCGTGAAAAGAATGAATGCTCCATATGGCATTAAATTATATATATATATATATATATATATATATATATATATATATATATATATAGTGCGTTTGGAGTGGTTGTCACAATAACTGCTTTCCCCATCTACTGATTCTCGCCTATGGTTCGGCGCAAGCGTACACAGATTCCATCCCCTCAAATTGTCTCTTATGAGACAGAGATTCATAGTGCCGACAATGGTGCATTTCGAATTTTAAAACATTTGGCCAAAAATTTAGTAAATTTGAAAGAGTGGTAAAGCGTCATCATTTTCGCTGATCCAATGGAAACGCACGATGGCTGCGTTGAAGGACTGATGAATTAAGCAGCCATTCCGACTTGCTACCTTTGTCGAAAAGGATACTGAATTCCATGTCGTCGCATCACGACTATGGGGATCAGTGGTCACTGAATGCGAGAATTTCCCGGCCAGAAATTTCTCTTGATCTTATATTAAATTCGTTCAATCACTACAGACTGACAGTGTTAAAGGGCAATTACATCCATTTTGGCATGCATGTTTGACTTTTGGATCACTTACACAATAACTAAACACAAGAATTGCGGTAAGAATACGTTACTTACGTCCGATATAACAATTTAATTACTGCAATTACTGCATCACCAAAACACGACACGGAGGTCGCCATTGTTTTGCTGGAACGCGTAGAAATTAATGCCGACAGACGGATCTCTTCGATTTCGACTCGCAGCCGATTAAGATAGCCGTATTGACTGTGAGGAGCTCAAGCGTCTGACGGCCTTAACTGGCCACTACACTGCCGGCCAGCTAAGGTCGTCAGACGCTTGAGCTCCTCACAGTCAATACAGCTATCTCAATCGGCTGCGAGTCGAAATCGAAAAGTTTCATCTGTTGGCATTAATTTCTGAGTGTTCCAGCAAAACAATGGCGATCTCCGTGTCGTGTTTTGGTGATGCAGTAATTAAATTGTTATATCGGACGTAAGTAACTTATTCTTACCGCAATTCCTGTGTTTAGTTATTGTGTTAGTGATCCAAAAGTCAAACATGTATGTCAAAATGGATGTAATTGCCCTTTAAGATTTCAGTCGCTTTCGAAAGCTGCTGTGGTTGTATCAGTTGCAGTCGATGTTCATTGGCTAAATTTAACAATAAATCAGTTAGGGAATTTACTGAAATGCGAAATATGGCCAAAGATATTTGAAGCTGACACCACCTCTTGGCCTAACTCGCTTCAAACGTTACGTTGTCAACATGTTGCGAAACGTTGTTGCATTAATCTACATAATAATTACCATTGCTCTGGCCCAAGTATTCCCCAAATTCTTCTCGGTACAGGGTAAACAATTGCATGTACCGGGTTAAACAATTACATGAACGTTTTCGTCGTTCTTCGTGCATGTGTTATTTGATTGCTGCCGTGCATATAAAATCAGACTTTCGTTAAAATTGATGATTGTTGATGGGTAAAATGAATCAAAAACTAAAACTGGTAAAAGGGACCGCCAATTTCCAAATGGTTCGGCCTTTCAAAGGAGTGATATCAACACACCGAAACATTCGCCCACACCAAAATATTCGCCAAGTTAATCGCACCAACTAATACTTTGCACGTTAAATGAAAACTTGAAAATAAAATCTTAGGTTAATTTTAACTGAGAGTACCATAGTTTGAAGGGATGTCCCTTGTTTTACTGTATTTTCTAAGTACAGACATTGAACCATACGAAAATTTACATTGCATTAATAATTGAGAATGTTAATGTTAGGTCACGAGCAAGCTACGCAGTTCCCAGTGACTGCAAATTTGTAAGTTTCAAACTTGTAGAATACTATTTAGCGGCTAACCCACCCAAACCCTTGGTAAAGCATCTGTAGACCGATTTCACCAAATCTATATCACCGAGCAAATACGGTGACCACACAGAACATGCATGTTTCATAATCGCTTTACGAAAATTTAAAAGTCCAAACGTACATCGCTTAATTAGAGCGGAACGCAAACCCTTGGAAAAGCACCTCGGGACCCATTCCACCAAATATATATCACCAAACAAACACGGTGACCATACAGAACATGCATATTCGAGAATCAGCCTTACGAAAACTAAGAAAAGCTTAGAAAAGCCCAAACATTACCAGACATAAAACATCACTTAATTGGAATGCTTAATTGGAATGCGGAATGCTGAAAGGCATCCTTTACAAAAAATGTATGCCACAAACCTCTGATTAAACTCTTACCAAGAAAAATATAAATTTGTTTGTTTCCAAGTAAAATTTAGAGGCTTAAATATGGCTTAATAATATGGACATAATTAGTACGATAATGCAGAGGAACTCTTTTTATTTATTTATTTTTTTTCATTTCGAAATTGTAGGTCTTAGCGCTCTTACTGTTTACCCTTTCACGAAAACTCCGTAAGAAACAACAAAGGCTTAATAAACATTATAATAATATACAAAGAAACTTTCTCTTATTTAACTTCATCTAATTTGAAAACCGTATTAATGCCATGGTCGTTAAATTCATTTAGTTATAATCCAGCAACTTTGTTTTGCACTTAACGGTAACAAAGGAAGAACGTGTTTGGATCGTGCTTTTTTGGGGGGCATGGCCTTACAATCTGAGCTCCTCAAAATCTATCGTTACGGGGTTTAATCCTTAATGCGGATTTCAGGAAGCGTCTGTGTTTGTTTTAAAATAGTGTTATCGGTTATAATACCTGGAGTGCTTATATGAAATCGATAATATGCGTATTAGCACGAAACTCCTCTGTAGATTTAAAGGCAGGTTGTGACTGTATGAGAGTCTATATTTGCTTGCATCAAACGAAAGAATGCAGAACGCCATTTCTTTTAAAGCTACAAACAATCTCGTAACTCGTTAGGGACTGGTCATTATTTATCGCTGGGGAAGGGGGGCGGAATCTTGAAGTTTTTGGACCCTATCGAGGTGGAGGTCATAATTTGGTCAGATCCCGTCAAAAGGGGGGGGGGGGGGG
>JAHWFP010233867.1:0-14642 GCA_023313725.1 Lithobius niger | reverse complement strand
GGGCTCCATTCTACTGAATGGCTGACACCCGGGCCTAGTACAATTTTAACAAAAGTACAAAAGTATTCTCTACTGACGAGCCCAAACAAGGGCGAAACAGTCTGTCTAGAGATCTTTGTGGGTGAGAGCTAATTGATATTAATTGAAATTGATATTAAATTTTAATAGTATCTATATACACGTAAATGCTTTGTATTGGAAATCTCGTCTTTTCTATCATGGGCGTTACCCCGTTTCACTATTCCCTGCCTGGAAGACCTCTAAAGAAGTTAGCAAAACTAAACCGTGGCACTAATTTAAGGCTAGGAAACCCCTAAAGAATGCATCATCGGAAACAAAGTTGCGTAAACCAAAAGATTGCGTACTTTCATCATAACCTGTACGCAGGTTTGGATCAAATTTCATGGGATTGTAGGATCGGAAAAAGAAACGTAGCGAGCAACGTTTTCTTACAGTGTAAATCTCTCGTTAATACCTGGATGGATTCTTTGAGGATAAACAGTGTTATGATAAATAGTCGTACCGGGCCGGCAATATTCAGAAGTAACAACAACACAATCACAAAGTGCTAAACAAAGAAGGGAGACTACACAAGACTTGCTCGGCTCCAAATATGTTTTTCATTATTTAGGGTTAATTATCTCCCTCTTAAATTCCCATAAATTAAACAAGGGTCAGGGGAAATAAAGGGCGGATCTGACTAAGGAACCATCCTTGCCAAACACTGAACTGGACTGGGAACCTTTTTTACTATACTAAGTACACAAGGACTGGATCCAACCAAAGTTCAACTAGGCTTTGTTAATGATGCCGAAGGGCCCTGTCCTGATCCAGAGGGCTCAGTAACTGGAAGCAACTGGAAGTCCAAAATATATTTAGGACAAGATTATAATCTGCAGGGTACCTCTATTAAGGCAAAACCTGCATCCCATTTCTATTGTTTACAGGAATTGAGCAATAGACGATGATGCATTGGGTCTGAGCTGATTGGGTCTAACTAGGTTACTGATGTGTAAGGAAGATCTGGACCGGTCAGTGCAGGGTGGTCCACAAAAAACTGACGACCCAACACTTTCTAAGCCCAATTTTTCTAGTTGGCACCCCTCTGAACCAAGAGAGGTCAGAAATAATATCCAATGAAACGGAAGATTTCTGTCCTCTCTGTTGAGGGGTGCTAACTAGAAAAGTTGGACTTACAAAATGTTGGGTCATCAGTTTTTTGTGGACCACCCTGTATATGGATTCAGACAGAAGCAGAAGCCAAGTGCACTAGGCTACTGGAACGTCTGCTAAGCACTAAGCCATTATTTTATATTATTAATTGGAAATTGGATGCTGTAAAGGAGTGATGCTTGTTAATAATAGAGACTATCGCGTCGTGTATCGGTAGTGCTACCGGTATAGATATATCGAAAAACGGTGCTAAAAGAGTTGTAGGAGGGTCAGAGGTGGAATTAATGGCCTATCCCTATGTACGTTACACCTCTGTGAGCGGCACTATTCGAAAAAAACCTAATAGCGGGAGAGTGCAATAAAAGGTGCAACTCAAATGGCTGCAGAGTTTGCGTTTAGGGATCAACCAGGCCCAAAATTTACCGGTGCTTCCGGTGCCGGTCCATGCATTTTCCAGCACCTGCCTGTACCGGTGCTGGTTCCAAACTAAAAATGAACACATATGGAACCACATTTTATTGTAAAAAAACAAAAAAAAAACAACATATAAAAAAACACGTAGGCTGCTACCATTTGTCAGCATTGTAATAATCTTCTTAAACTGATTTACAAATGAATGAAAACTGTTCAAGTACTTTTGTACTACCTAAATGTAAGCATAGATAAAAAAAAATGTTGGGTGCATTTATAGAAAAATGCAACCATCGTACTTTGAATGTTCTGTAAAAATTTTTGTTGCCGCTCAAACTCACAAGTCAAAATTACTAGTCAGTATTTTACAAATTTTCGATGGGCATTTTGGCCATACAGTGTAAAATATGGTGCTCCTATCTTATTCTCGCGTAAATAAATGTGCTTCTTCAGTTATCTACATCGCTGCTGTTGTGGTGTCGTCATAGAGTCACCACAATGGTAGTCTTTTAAGTCCCAATGTTAACCCCATACATAGCCTAACATACCTCTTTAGTTAATCAGTCTATCCATACAATGTTGTTGCCATACTTATATCACATGACTACATGTCATGTGACTTTCAATATATAAAGGCTGTACCAACTGAATAAAGCCGTCCTTCAAGTGTTAGCCTACAACACTGTGTTCCTGTTTTAATCATGCCTTAGTGAACCCACAACAGTATGTCAGACACCTGCATAAATCACAGATGGCGACGAGGCGGTACTAAGGTTTAAATTTAATTATTAGCTTGATAGGTCTACAGCCATGGAGAGTGCTCCTAATCTGTGGTAAGTAGTAATTTTTTTCATTTTGGCAAATGAAATTAGTACTCTGTGGAACTATCAGAGCTTAATTTTTTTTTCAGAAAGTGTACTGGGTTTAGGAACTTTCGTGGTACGAAATGATAATAGTTAAATTTGGTACCTTATCAACTAGAACCGAAATGGGCAATTGGATTTATTATGGTTAATTTTACAATGGCAGTGTTCTAGAGCGACGGACTGGCGGGTCCGCACAGGGGGTACTATAATCCTGAAGGTTCGAAAAATGCGCTGCTAAATTAACCCTATTAAATTCGATTGTGCCTTTGCCCATATTCGGGCTGGTGTGTGCCGGTGTTTAAATTTAAGCACTGTAGCGTTTATGCTTATAAACGATGAAACTTGTTCTGTGCCAAACGCATAGGGCTGCTGTGTTGTTTTGTGTTAACGTTTAGTGAAAACGGCAAACGATTAAAAGCCTAGTCAATTGTTTAAGTTGTAGGCGCTTGAATTTAAAACTAGGTAGGCTACGGTAGTTTAGTGGCTTAGTTGTTAAGCAAAAAATCCGTTTAGTCTCGAGTTGCTTCCAGTTTATTAATTTAAATGGAATTGTAATTAAATTATTTAATAATTTAATTTGTTTAAGTGTAGGCTTATGCCTGAGACAGGTGAAATTATTAAAACTCCTGTAGTTGACTGTTTTAAATACAGAATCGGGTGCTAGCACCAGTGTAAGTTTGAACTTAAATTCAATTGGAAGTAGTTCTAGTGAAGACCTTACAATGGCTTCGAAAACTGCCGGTTTATACGCGGAGTTCGACGCCGAAAACGATACCTGGGAAAAATACACTAATCGTATTGGCTACTATTTCAGAGCTAAGAAAATCCCAGCGGCCGAACAAATTGACTTTTTAATGGCTTCGGTTGGTTATAAAATGTTTGACAGAATCTTGAATATTGTTTCATCTGCTTTACCAAATTCAATGACGTACAACGTTTTGGTGAAAACTATTCTGGACGATGTCGAACCTCTACCTTCTGTAGTTTCTGAACAAGTAAAATTTTTCCGTAGATCACAGAAGTCGGATGAAAGCATTAGCGAGTATATTGCTTCGTTAAAATTACTCACTAAATTTTGTGATTTCGATAAGATCACCGAGATTAACAACGAGAGAGGGATCGTTTGATAGGCGGGGTTAAATCCGAAACGTTACAACGCGAACTTCTGAAGCAGGCTCTGGATTTGAAGGCTACGACATCATTAGCTTTGTCTTTAGAATCTGCCGAAATAGATCAAGAAGTTATTCGTTCAAAGAGTGTAAACTATGTTTCTCACAAACCGAACAGAGCTCAAGCAAAAGTCAAATTTAACAAAGACTTAATCTGCTATTGTTGCGGGAAAAACGGGCACGTGAAAACCCGATGTAAATACAAGGATTTTATTTGTGGCCGTTGTCATATTAAAGGACATCTAAAAGCCGTATGTCGAAAAAGTAGTAGCAGTAAAACTTCTAAAACTGCAGAATACTCAAAACCAAGCTCGAGTTCGAATTTTAAGGCTAGGCCCAAAAGCAAACTGAAATACAGTTATAAAAAGAAAGTCCACAGGGTTGAACGTGAAACTGACAGCGAATCAGATAATGAGCCCGAAAATTCTGAGTCTGTTTCGGCAAGTGAATGTGAGTCGGAGGAAGATTATTGTCTGCAAAATAACACAGTAGGGCTGTCCGAGGCTGCAGAGCAATTTTCAATTCCTGTAGTGACAAATAAAATCGTAATAGTAGTGAATTCCCTAAAAAATCCACAAATGGATTATGCCTACCTGCCTTAATGGAATTAAGCTTAATATGGAACTTGATTCCGGGGCAGATGCTACAATAATACCAATTGAGTGGCACGAAAAATACTTTTCGGATTGTCCTTTAATGCTCAGTCCGTATTCTATCCACTCCTACACCGAAGGGACGGAGAAAACGATTTACACAGTAAGTCTCAAGGTTAACGTTAACGGTCAAACTGAATACTTGGATGCACTAGTTTCAAAAATGTACAAACCCGCATTAATTGGGAAAGATTGGCTTTCGATCTTTAGAGTTAATTTTGAACCATACTATGATTTGCACACTAAAGTTAAAAGAGTCAAACAGGTTAAAGCAAGGATTCCACCAGTTGACACGGATGCAATAGTTAAAAGGTTTTCCCGAACTTTTCAGTGAGGGTATGGGTAAATTCAAAAACTTCAAAGCCAAGATTCAGTTGAAGGCCGACGCAAAACCTGTGTATAGTCGAGTTCGCCCTGTTCCTTTGGCCTTAAAACAAAAGGTTAATCAGGAAATCGAGCGCCTGGTTAGCTTAGGAATTCTTGAGCCAGTGGCAACCTCAGAATGGTCGACACCGATCGTGATCGTGCATAAAGCGAATGGCGACATTCGAATTGTTGGCGATTACAAAACCACCGTAAATCCACAATTGGAGGTGGACCATTATCCGGTTCCCACAGCTGCTGAATTATTTAGTGAATTAGCAGGTAGTGACAGATTTAGCCTTATCGATCTTAAGGATGCCTTTTTACAAATTGAATTAGATCCTGAGTCGCAGGCAGCATTAACAATAAACACTCCCCTGGGTCTTTTTCGCTGGCTTCGTGTACCTCTGGGCCTTGCGTCCAGTCCTGAAATTTTCCAGAGGGTCATGACGCAAATCACGAGTAAAATCCCCAAATGTCCACCATTTTATGATGACATCCTCGTGAGCGGGAAGGGGGGAAAGCATGACGAATCTTTGAATCAGCTGCTAACTGCTCTACAGGATGCAGGGGCTAGGCTTAGGATCGACAAGTGTAAGCTGTCACAGCCTGAACTAAAATATTTAGGACATATGATAAATGCTGAAGGTTTGCACACACTCCCTGAGGTGGTTGAAGCAGTCACAAACGCACCGAATCCAACTTGTATTCAAGAACTGCAAAGTTTCTTAGGATTCGTGAATCATTACTCAAAATATCTCCCTAACCTTGCTCATATTCTTTCCCCTGTTACCCGGTTGTTAAGCCCTAAAGTAAAGTGGACATGGGGGACTGAATGTGCCCAAGCTGTTAGCAAAGTAAAAGAATTATTTGTTAAATCTAAAGTTTTGGTGCATTATAACCCAAAATTAAAGCTTAAACTGGTTTGTGACGGCTCACCCTACGGGGTGGGGGCGTGCCTGATGCATGTTATGCCTAACGGCGAATTGCGTCCAATAGCTTTCGCTTTACGGAAGCTAACCAAAACCGAACAAGGCTACAGTCATTTTGATCGCGAGGCTCTCAGCGTGGCTTGGGGAGTTAAACGGTTTCATGAGTACGTTTACGGTCAGACATTTATATTGCAGTCTGACCAAAAGGCTTTAATATGGATTTATGGCCCTAAAAAGGGTATCCCACAGATGGCAGCAGCACGTGTACAACGTTGGGCGGTTATGCTTAACGCTTATGATTATGATTTCCAACATATACCAGGCAAGCAGAATTTAACTGCTGACGCACTATCTAGACTTCCGCTCCTTAACGACAAGGAGTTTGAAGAGGCTGAACAACAGTACAATGTACTAGCGTTGGAAACCATCTCCAACTTACCAGTGCTAAACGAAGCTTTGGTTATGGAAAGCAAGCGTGACAAATTACTGTCGAAAGTATACCGTTACGTTAATCGTGGCTGGCCTGAAGTGTGTGATAATCCGGACATGCAGCCGTACTTCACACGCCGCAATGAAATCTCGATTGAAAGTGACACACTTTTTTGGGGGTGTAGAATCGTCGTGCCGACAGCTTTAAGACATCAAATTTTAAAAGATTTGCACAGCTCACACCTTGGGATTGTTAAATTAAAGAGCTTGGCTAGGTCTAAGGTGTGGTGGCCTTCTATTGACGCAGATATTGAAAACAAAGTTATATCCTGTTCTAATTGTCAAGAATTTAAGGATACTCAATCTGCAGGACCCAAGCATACCTGGGAGTATCCACAAAAGCCAAATTCTAGATATCACGCTGATTTTTTAGGACCGTTAGATAATTTCATGTTTCTAATCCTAGTGGATGCACACAGTAAAATTCCATTCGTGCACAAAATGAAAACTACCACGTCAGCTAAAGTTATTGATATTTTGAATAACCACACTGCTGAATACGGGCTGATGGAATCCTTAGTTAGCGACAATGGCCCCCAGTGGACCTCTAAAGAGTTTAAATCATGGTTAACAATTAACGGAATCCAACACCTATCAGGCCCGGCTTTTGCGCCGTGGGTTAACGGATTAGCCGAAATTTACGTCCGAAATTTTAAACGTGTCTACAAAGCTGCTCGGCGTGACGGTTGTTCTGTTCAGGAAAGTATAAATGCATACTTATTATCCTCACGAATCACGATAAGTTCTACCACCCAAGCTACACCTGGTAAATTATTCTTCAATAGAGAATTAAAATCTAGATTGGATTTGCTTTATCCTGACCCTGTGTCCGTTGTTAAAAGAAACCAACAAAAACAGATTAAAGGCACCCAACATCGTGCTTCAGTTAACTATTAAGTTGGCGATAAAATCTGGTATCGTGACTACAGCAAATCTAACCCTAAGCTATGGTCGAGGGGATCTATCGAAAAGCTTGCTCATTTAATCTACAGTGTACTTACTGAAGAGCAGGTTGAAGTGCGAAAGCACCATGATCAACTAAGGCCTCGAATTAATCCCGCAGATGCCGAAGAATTAAATCCAAATTCACAAATTCCATCGAATAATTCCGTAGATTTGGCCATGAATAAAGAGGGCCGGTAATTCCAAAGAACACTTGGTTTCGAAAAAACGGTATTCGGTTGGCACATCATGTCGCGAACAGGTGACACACGAGCATACACCTGCATACATCACCTGCATACATCACAGCTGTGCTAGCTGTTCGAGGAATATTTAAAAAAAAACGCAGGGCTCGTAGCCCTCAATGTGCGTTAGGTCAAGCTTGCTGTTGTTGCCGTTGTGCACCCGACCGTGTTCGTTCGCTGTCATGGCAGTGCCACGTTTTAGTCAGGTGTTTGCAAAGTTGCCGACTGATTATATATTCGATAGATGGGTTTGACGGAACCTGCAGGTTCATATAGAGCCACCTTCTGAAATTTCGTGCTGATTTGCCAGTGGTTCTATTCCCCTCAAATGTCGATCACGTCTGCAGTTAGAGACTATTAGAGTCGACGTTTTATTCCAAGCCATGTGATGATCAACATTCCTGATCAGTCGGCAACTTGGTGAATACCTGACTAGAATGTGGCACTGCCATGACACCGAACGAACAAGGCCTGGTGCACAATGGCAACAACAGCAAGCTCGGCAACAGTAAGCTAAGAGCCCCGTGTTTTTTCAAATATTTCTCGATCAGCTAGCACAACAGTGATGTAGATAACTGAAGAAGCACGTTTATTTACGCCTGAAGATGATAGAAGCACCATATTTTACACCTGTATGGACAAAATGCCTATCAAAAATTCGCAAAATACTGACGAGTATTTTTGAGGTCAAGTTTGAGCATCAACAAAATATTTTACCGTGGGGTCTGATAACCCACTTTTTTTATTCCGATTCCAACAGTATCGGACGATCCGATACCGAAACCATGGGGACAGCAACACTGAAGCTAGACTCTGTTCAATGATTTAGCATTGACAACTAAAAAAACAGCAATCAGGATTAAATTTGTAATGCTACCATAAATTCCATACAGTAAAACTTAGTGACAAACTGTGGTATGCTAGCCTAAAATTTTGAAGCCACCTGCTCATGAAATTCGCACAAGTTTGAAGTCTTTGTTTTGTACAAAATAGCTGTCCAAAGTATCAGCAGAAATATGAACTCCCCGATCCCGATGTATCTGGCCCGATACCCAATACCAGTATCAAACAGCCTTAGCATTTATTGAAGTATACTTACATGAAAACTGGAAATTATGTAACAAATTCAAAACAAAGGGCTATATTAACCCTTCATTTCAAATCAACTACCAAACTGGAGAGGGTTTCCAACCAAACTGGAGAGGGTTTCCAGGGCCAATCCCTTCACCTATATCCCATTAATTCAAAATAGGGTCTGAAAGTCAAAAAGTGATTACAGGCAATGAAAGTTTTAATGCCTTCCCCCACCCGAACTCATAAAAGACATACATCTTACTGACACATGGTTTAAAATCATCCCCATCATCAATCTTTCTGCCCCACTCTCAGCATGCAGAGCTCAAAATAGCACCTGGTACCTATGGCAAATGCTACGAGCGTGCTTACAACTGCCACGAGGATTCACTTTTCTTGTGCCACTGTTTGCATTGAGGTTGTAATCAAGTAGCACGCAAAAATACGTTAACTTACCGTGATTTTTTAGAATATAGTTCAAAACTTTTTAATAACACATGTTGTAGTGTATGAGCTAAGGTGTAGCTAACTAGTGTTAGCTACTTTCATTACCATCACAAGTGGATACCTCAAGTGGCCTTATATATATTCCTGTTTAGTTGTATGCACACCCACTAGGGTGTCTGATGCATAATAAAGTATATAAGGGCTTGCTGGCCTTGCCAGTTGTTGCCTAGCTCTAACTACTCCTCTAGTCGTTACTCTGTCCGACCACACCTTGATGGTGTGGGCCCTTGCTAAGTTAGAACCCACATGTGTAGTAACACATATGTTACATTGGCGACGAGGATGATTTAGTTAAATACTAACTTAACAGCATACCAGAACTGGATTAAGTTCCAGGCTGGAATTGCAACCTAGACAATTGGTAAACTCAGGCTTAAATGCTATGGGGAACCAATTTAGGCAAATGAAGATTACCTCACCAAAAATCCAGGACTGACTGTTAGTAGACTGATTTCTGAGGTGGCAGCTCGGATAGCAGTTGAAAGCAGCCGAAGTAGACGTTGGATCAGCGATTTCTTGTTCGGCCGGCAAGGGGAACGTTTGATTACCCGTTCTTCTTGGATTTGGAGGTATTTGTAGGAGTTAAGTCCCTCATATGGGTGAAGACTTGTTCGCAAGTGTGCCACATCAAAAAGCATTCTGCTGGCATAGTGTCGGTTGGAATGCGGTGCATTGCGTGCAAGTAGGGGTTTAGGCAGCCAATTGTTGATTTGTTAAAACTCATGACTTGTTTCAGGTTAAATGGAGTAAAGAGCAGATTAATTGTTAAAAAGAATACTGTGTGCAAAGCGTGTTCTTGTTGTCAGCTAGTGATATTTTGTAAAGATTTGTAAGTAAATTTAAATACTTGAAAAGATTACAGAATACGCAAGTTGCTAATAGTTACTTAAACTTACTGCTCAAAAGTTTAAAGTTAAAATTACTCTTAAAGGTAATGGGAAGGCTATTTGGGCCTAAATTAAATGTAGTGATTTTGCTACTTATTTTATCGCTTATGAGCGATGAAGATGTAACTTTTAAGAGTTCAGCTAATGCATCTGGTCTAAATACGTCTAGTAGTTGGAGTACCATTAGTGGGTCTTTGAGTTCTGTTAGCTCTAGTATTAGTACTAGTAATTTAAGCTTTGAAAGTGTGTCTGAGGGTTTGGTCAGAATGGGTGAAGCACCGCCAAGAACACACAAAAAGTTTGAGGCTTTTGAGGCCACTAGTGAAAGCTGGACAGTATATTTGGAACGAGCCAAATTACACTTTGATGCTTTTGACGTACCAGATGAAAAGCAAGTTGCAATACTCCTTTCAAGCATAGGTAAAAAGACCTATGGCTTGTTGAGGAATCTATGCTCGCCTGATGCTCCTGCATCTAAGTCACTTGACGAGATAGATGAATTGCTAAAATGTAACCTGGACCCTAGTCCTAGTTTTATTTATGAAAGAGTTCAGTTTATGCAGCGAGTGCAAGCCCCGGGTGAAAGTGTTGCAACGTACATTCAGGAGTTGAAACGCTTAACTGTAAATTGTCAATATAAGGAATTCCTAAAAGAGGTTTTGCGAGACAGGTTTGTCTCTGGAATTCGAAATGCAAAAGCTCAGGAAACCCTTATGACAATGGAGCCTGAAAAAGTGACGTTTGACAAAGCCTGCGAGGTTGCACTTGCTCAAGAAAGGGCTGAACAAAGTGTTAGTAGTTTTCAGGGGTCATCCACTCACCAAGTAAGAGATAAGCGTCCAAATTTTAGAACTAAGGCGGATTTAACGTGCTATTGTTGTGGATACAAAAATCACGTGAAAACAGAGTGCAAATGGAGGAGGGAAGCCTGCTCAATTTGCGGGGAAGTGGGCCACCTGAAACGAGTATGCAAGTCTGGCAAGAAACCAGGCGCTAGTAGCAGCTCGGGCACCACTACTCCTAAGCCAAAAAGGGCAGATAACTCTGGTAAAAAGAAATCATTTAAGTATAACAAAAAGAAAGCACATCATGTAGAAGAATCTGGAAATTCAGATTCAGGCGCCACTTGTGTTGAGTCGGATGATAGCCTGAGCTCTAATATATATACCATGACCTATTCACATGTCAATTCAACAAAGTGGATTGTACATTGTGAATTAAATGGTCATAAATTGCCTCTCGAAGTAGATTCTGGCTGTGATTCAACTCTAATCCCTCTTAGTTGGTATAATAGTTACTTTTCGGATGTTAAATTAATTCCTACCAACATCACGCTAAAATCGTGGGTTGGGGAGGTAGTCAAACCGTTAGGAGTAATAAAACTAAATGTTAAATTGAACAACCAGGTTGAGAAACTGAGTGCTGTAGTGGCACCTGGGAATCAACCTGCCCTTTTGGGAAAAGGGTGGATTAGGAAATTTGAACTAAGCCTGAGTCAGTTCTTTAACATCGAGGTTCGTGATCCTGAAGCTGTTACCGAATTTGTAGGCTCTGTTACTGACAGTGACATCTTTGAAAGGTTCCCCGACCTGTTTAAACCGGGACTGGGAAAGTTCAGGGATTTCAAGGCCAGTATCAGGCTTAAGCCGGGGGCCAAACCTAAATTTTGTAGGGCCCGACCTGTGCCTCTAGCTGTTAGAAGCAAGGTGGAGTCTGAAATCAACCGATTGGTTCAGGAGGGGATTCTGAAGCCGGTAGATTGTTGTGCCTGGGCAACCCCAGTAGTGTTGGTCTTCAAACCTGATGGTAACGTTAGGATTGTTGGCGACTACAGCATAACGGTCAACCCGGAACTAGAAATAGAATACCACCCCGTTCCTAGAGCGGAAGAATTGTTTGGTAAACTGGCTGGTAGTGACAGGTTTTCGATCATTGATCTGAGTGATGCTTTTCTGCAAGTTGAGCTCGAAGAAGACTCTAAACCCGCCCTTACAATTAACACCTGTTTAGGGTTATTCCAGTGGCAAAGAGTTCCATTGGGCCTAGCGAGTGCTCCTGGAATTTTCCAGAAGCGCATTGAACATGTGCTGAAGGATATTCCTAAGTCACAACCTTTTTTTGATGATATTTTGATATCCGGAAAAGGTGAGGGGCATGACGAGGCATTGTTTAAAGTATGCTCAGCCTTGCAAGAAAATGGTGTTCGAGTCAAAAAGGCAAAATGTAAAATAAATAAGGATCAAATTAACTATCTTGGTTTTGTCATTAATAAAGATGGAATGTCTAACCTTCCAGAGGTTCTTGATGCCATAAGGCTTGCGCCGGAGCCCAGTAATGCTCAAGAGTTAAAAAGTTACTTAGGGTTTATGAGCCAGTATCGAAAATTTGTGCCACATGTGGCATCTCTGCTAGCTCCCCTAAACAAGTTGTTATCACCAAAGACACCCTGGCTCTGGACAGCTGAATGTTCGGAGGCAGTGGCTAACGTAAAAAAAGCATTTTTAGACTCAAAGGTTCTGGTGCACTATGACCCAAATCTCCCTTTAAAACTCGTTTGCGACGCGTCCCCCATAGGGGTGGGCGCAGCACTGGTTCATACAATGCCTACTGGGGAAGATAGACCTATTGCATTTGTTTCACGGGCTCTTAGCAGGGCTGAACTTTCGTATGCCCAGTTTGACCGTGAGGCACTTTCAATAGTGTTTGGGGTCAAGAGGTTCCATCAATATCTTTTTGGCAGGAGGTTTGTACTGCAGACGGATCAAAAAGCGTTGCTTTGGGTGTTTGGTAGTAAGGTTGCCATTCCAGCTATGGCTGCAGCTCGCATTCAGCGTTGGGCACTATACCTGAATGGCTACCATTTTGAGCTCCAACACATCCCGGGCAAACAGAATTTAACAGCAGATTATTTATCTCGAATGCCTTTGCCGTACACGCCTCCTGTTGAAAAATTGCCAGGTTATCAAGTTATGAACTTACAGACTATTGAATCTTTGCCTGTCTTGTCGGATCAACTGGAGCGATTAACGCTTAAGGACAAGGTTTTGTCCACAGTATTCCGTTACACAAACGAGGGTTGGCCTGACAAGGTTGGTGACGAAAGTTTAAAACCATATTTGCACCGTAAAAATGAGTTATCATTAGAAGGAAAAGCCATTTTTTGGGGGCACAGATTGGTAATCCCAGAAATATTGAGACCACATGTATTAACAGAATTGCATCTGGGACATTGTGGGGTGGTGCGAATAAAGGCTCTTGCGCGTTCAAAAGTCTGGTGGCCTGGTATAGACAAAGACCTAGAATACACTGTAAAAACCTGTGAGGCTTGCCAACTAGATAAAGAGGATTTTTCAGGACGAAAACATGTATGGGAGCGTCCAGCAAAACCCTGGTCGCGAATTCACATTGATTTTGCAGGACCTTGTTTTGGAGGGAAAATGTTTTTATGTATCCTGGATGCACACTCAAAATTCCCCTTTGTGTTTCAAATGAAAACAACTACCAGCGCTTGTATTATAAAAATATTGAGGGAATTATTTGCTACATTTGGATTGGTGAAAATTTTGGTCTCTGACAATGCACCAAATTTCGTTAGTTCAGAATTTACCAGTTTCCTAAAGGAGTGTGGCATCAGGCACATAACTAACATTCCGTATTTTCCGGCTAGCAATGGTGCAGCGGAAAACCTGGTTCGTTCATTTAAAAAATCTGTAAAAGCTAGTTTAACACAAGGTCTAAGCTTAGAGAATTCACTGTTAAATTTTCTAATGGCTGCACGCAATGTACCGCATAGCACAACGCAACGTATACCAGCGGACATATTTCTAGGAAGACATCCGAGAACACGCCTATCGCTAATGATACCATCTGCAAATGACAAGTGTGAAATTGCACAAGACCGTCAATTAAAACCAACAACCAATAAGCCACAAATAAGCTTCGAAGTTCACCAACTTGTATGGTTTAGAGAGTATAAGCCAAACTCGAAACACCGATGGCAAGCAGGAAACGTGATTCGAAAGGATGGAAATTTGCGTTATGCTGTAAAAAATAAAACTGGTGAAGTTTACAGGAAGCACGCCGATCAACTACGTAACAGAGAGGAAGTCGCATCATTTTCCGGTTCCGAATCGATCAACTGGCGTGAAAACCCAGTTTTTCAGTCACCAGAGGGCGTAAGCTCTCGAGCCGAAAGTACAGCAATCGAAACTGAAACAACAAGCTTGCGACCGCCGATAGCGAATGACACAGTGCGTTCGGAAATGCCGAACATTCATTCAAGATCTTCGCCTGTTGCGTCATCGGCAGCGCCAAAGATCTCCGTGCAAACGTCATCACGACGCACTTCATTATTACCGCCAGTTTTGTCTCCAAGTATTGGAGGTGTGCGCAGGGAAAACGTTTCCGCCGACACTATGCCTATTCTGCTACGAGAAGCTTCGCCAGCTAAACAAACTTTCAGTGAGTTGGGGGGAATTCCACCACAAACAATTGTTGGGGATGCACCTGTGCTTCGTAGGAGCAGTCGAGCACGGACAGAGCGGCGGCGACTTGATCTTTAATACGCAAGATTAGTAGTTTCCGTTGGGCAGCCACCATATTATTTAATTCTATTTCTATGGTTTTCTTGATTTTCAGTGTATTTATCGTGTGTTCCCAGATTATACGTAAATGTTTTCGGTTACGTTTATAATTTGGGGGGGATATTTGTTCTGTGTAATATTGGATTTAAAAATAGTGTTAGGAAAAAAAAAATATAAATATTAACTTGCTAACCTAGCTTAGGGGGTTAGGGATTGTGTTTTTGTATATATATTGGGCATAATCTGTACATAGATATTTTTTTGTTTGCTGCACGAACACGCCTTTTTCAGGAGGGGTGAGTGTAGTGTATGAGCTAAGGTGTAGCTAACTAGTGTTAGCTACTTTCA
>JAHWFP010233853.1:0-10748 GCA_023313725.1 Lithobius niger | reverse complement strand
TATAAATTTCATTTGCAATCCAGGTTGGTTGAATTATGACAGCCTGCGCGTGTACTCCAAGTCTTTATTTCAAAACAAATATTTCCATCTCAGCAGAGCTTTCGAGGAAATATGTCCGGGCGTAGCTACCTTTTGTTCCAACAACGAAGATATCCCACCACCAGAAGAACTGCCATGTGGCAAAACAGTAATTTTATTGGACGATTTCATGATTGAGAAACAAGACAGAATCGAACGCTATTTTGCCTACGGCAGGCACGCGGACGCCTCGATCTTTTATTTATGTCAGCCTTACAGCAGGATACCCAAGAGAGTTATTCGAGATAATTCCAACATTATAATTCTCTTCAGGCAAGACGAAGCAAACCTCAAACATGTCTTCAATAACCACGTTAGTGGTGACATGATTTTCGACGAGTTTCGTCGCATGTGTGGTGAGGTTTGGAATTCTGTTCCGTACGGATTCCTACTCATCGATAAAACTAAACCCTTGGATCGACGGTATAGAAGAATGCTCGACTAACAACGACGTGTCTGCCGAAGGTTTTTGTTGACATTAATGTACGTCTAGGTTTTTGTTGACATTAACGTTTGTTGACTTAAACATTATTTTATAAATTACTAAAACCCTACTAAAACTAAAAATAAGAGAAGCAAACCCCAGAAAGAGGTCGATCAGTACGAGGCTCTAAAAATGCAGCGTGTGCCATAGAGGTTCGATCACGAGCATAAAAGTACGCTTTTCATTTGTTGTGCCAGGAACTCGTGTCCATGAACATACGTCCACAAATTGTCTTGTAGATAGTTATTTCCTCGCGTAAACTTGTCTCATAACAAAAATTTCGAGAAAATGAGCCAAAAAAAAAAAACATTTTTACGAATCCAGTACCTTAATCAGCCCCTCCGTTGGAACAAATACATACAAATGAGAAATCCAGCCAAATCAAAGTTTAGACCAAGGAAAAGTTGAAATAAATCTGTTCAAAATTGGGGTCATAAATAGAAATCTAAACATTATTTTATAAATTACTAAACCGTCATGTCTACTAAAACTAAAAATAAGAGAAGCAAACCCCAGAAAGAGGTCGATCAATACGAGGCTCTAAAAAAGCGTCTGAAACAAAAATTTCAAAATATAAAACTGGAAAAGCAGACAGAATCTGAACATTTGCAAAAGATATTCAAACCAGTAGTTGATCCTATAGTAGACCAGACTAAAATGCAGATGCTACAGGGAAGCGAGGCTTCGGCTCAGCGTCAACGACAAATCAAAGAACTGTTGGCTCTAGAGGCTGGACAGAAGAAACAAGAAAAATATCACGGGAAACGGTTAGAGCACATTCAGAAAGCTTTGGAAGCGGCAACGGGCCGCGTCGATACTGAAGACGAGAATATAGACAGTGAGGATGGCGAGATACAGTTTCACGCGGATGCCAGGAGATGACTCTCCAGTTCCATGGGTGCATTACCTGACGTGCCCTCCGACATGTCACTTGCCCTCACGCCAGGGGCTCGTAGGAGACAAATGGAAGAGACCTCTTTACTCGGCGATTCTGCAGTCAGACTCGGTCCGCTAGCTACCAAGTATCTAAGCATGTTTGCCACTCGAGAGACTCAGACCGACCCCACTTTTGGCATTCGATACGACCCGGAGACTAAACATTACATGATTGGTGCAATGGAGGTACAATTTCAAGACGACGACTTGATCGTGGGAGGAAAAAAGTACGAAGGGACGGGCGATTTGTGGCAGTTGGTTATGTTAAAAAACCCTTCGAAGCCACCGGATGGAGATGCTAGCCTTTTGAACTACCACGATATTCTGAAGAGGAGTAAAGCCATATATCACAACAACGACGACAGTACGAGAAGACTAAAGTCCAGCGCCGGTTTCAAGTACACGACTTTTATAAAACCCGTTTGGGGCAGACCTGCCGAGGTTGTAGGGAAAGGATACCGGTTCTATAGAGATTCGAATGACTTGTGCGAAAGACTGAAGCTCCTCAGAGCTTCTACAGAGGCTGGCAATAATTCTCTGGACGAAGAATTCGTGCACATTTTCACAGAAATGCGGAGCAAAGCATTGCTGTCCGATGGAGAGTACCAAAAACTGATCGGTGAATTCGGTAGATGTTAACTAATGTATTAAACTAAAAATATATCGATCATACTTTCCTCTGAAAAAACTGACTTTGTGACCAGTTTTCCTTCCCCGCTGATATTGGAAGGCGCTCACGAATTGGCTCTAGTCAATCTGGAAACTTACAACTCCATTCCTAACGTTATAGAGGACGTGACCGACTCTTTCACTTACAGCACGGACGGCGGTAACACCTGGATTAAAATCGTCATCTCAGAAGGTTGTTATGAATTAGACGAAATTATAAACATCATTTACAGAAAATTAAAAAAGAGCAAGCATTGGGACGAGACTAATAACGTTTCCTACGTTCTATTAAATGGCAACGTAAACACTCTAAAGTGCGAACTAACTTACTGACAGGAGATATAAGGTTGATTTTTCTGAACCATCCAGTATCGGAAAGATTTTTGGTTTCGAAGCTAAGACTTACGAATTTGGGGAATACGTCGGACCAAACACTCTCAACATAATAAATGTAAATAGCATACTGGGACATTGCTACTTGGTTTCGGGTTCTTATGTGAACGGATCATCGCAACCGACCTTTTATTCGTTCTTTCCTACTGTCCCTCCTACAAGATTGTTCAATCCCCGCAGAATTTGGTGTACCTACCTGTTACGAAAAATATTATTCACTCTATGCGCGTGTGGCTGACAGATCAAGCCGATAGACCGCTTAACCTTCGAGGGGAAACTTTGACTATGAGGTTACACTTGCGAAAGAAGAAAAACTAAAAACAACTACTTAAATTTATGCCGCTCAAATTTATTAAACTGAAAGTAACTGCCAATGACCCGCCGCCCTACAATCCGCCACAGTACACATTACATGTAAAGGGAAACGAAACCTACCGATCGAGAAGGCGTCAATTCCTCAGTCCCGCTAACTTCGAATTCGTGGAGAGACTAATCCTCTCTCAGAATGGAAACGAACGAAAATTACCTAAACGTGACTGAGCCTTTTGTTGTTGACGAATCGGTAGTCGAATATAATTTTCATGAATATTCTCCGATTTTCATGAATATTCTCCTGGGACGAACTTGAACCAGGTTAATTCGGAAATAAGAATCACGGTGCAAAATCAGGACCTTTTCACTCATCCTCACCAGAGTTACCTCCACGTTAAGGGATCTCTCTTTGAAAGCGCAGACGGCAGTTCTTATGCTGCCACGGATAAGATAACTGTGGTCAATAATGTCGTGGCTTTCCTTTTCTCTCACATACAGTATCAAATAAGCGACAAAATAGTAGATCAACTTAACTTTCCTGGGATCACAAGCACGATGAAAGGAATTGTTAGTTATGGACCTGAAGACCAAGCCGAAATCGCCAACAGGGGTTGGTTTCTCGACAGCAACAACGCTAGGTCAGCAGATCCTGACAGTAATGCCATCTTCAAAGCACAAGCAAGACCTTCTCTTCAGTCATTCTCCCAGAGGCAGTTTTAAATTCGCTGTACCCTTGTCTCACCTCTTCAGTTTCATGGAAGATTATACCAAGATTTTATACGGCATTCGTCAAACACTCATTTTGATGCGATCTGCAGATAACAACGCCATATTTACAGACACGGGGGTCGGTGCCGGCAAGATAGTTCTAGAGCACATGAGCTGGTTTCTTCCTCACGTAACTCCCTCTGACGTACAGAAAAATAAGTTGTACAAGTTGATCGATTCTGGCACGAGCGTGCCGTTGGCCTTTAGACATTGGCATTCCAATCAATTGGATCTGCCTACATCAACAACGGCCGCTTGCGTCTTATTAGTACTTCAGCTACGGAACGACCTCGTTGGATCATCGTGGGTTTTCAAACAGACAGAGATAACGACCAAAAAAAATACCCTGCCGTCTTTGACCACTGTAGTTTCAACGACGTTCACGTGACTTTAAATTCGGAATGTTATCCATTTCTTGATCAAAATTCAAATTTTAGCCAAGGCGACATTTCTCACGTCTATCAGATGATTGTTAACTTCAGACGACAGTACTACGGGAGAGGACTGCTGTTGGCTGGGCTCGCGTTCGATTTATCCACATTTAGCAAGAATTTTCCTTTAATTGTGATCGACGTAAGCAAACAAAACGAGTGGCTGAAGTCTGCGGTAATTGACGTACAGATAAAAATGAGATTTGGAGCTCAGGTACCGGCAAATACGAAAGCATGGGCTCTAATCATAAGCGATCGCATAATGCACTTAAGATTAGACCGAAATAACGTTGAAGTTGCTGTGTGACTTAATGGAATCTATTTTTTTTTTCTTAAACTCGAGTCATGTATACAACTGTGAGGGTTGATAAATAAAAGGCTTTATATTCAAATAAAATTGAACCATTGAAAGGATGGCTTGTCGAGCGGAAGAATTAATCAAATATTGAACAGTGTACTATGGAGGACACACGAACCCACAAATTAGTAACATGTTACAAATTTTTATTTAATAAAATTAAATAAAACAAAACAAAGGCAAATAACGATAATTTTACACCTTGGCCTCAGCCAACAAAACAAGACAACTTTCGTTACCTTATGTGTTCAATACTCTTGAAGTCACTCTTACATGATGTTAATGTACTTCTGTCATTTTTATCGCAAATAATAATAAAAAAAAGTTATTTTAACTTGAGTTAAAATTTGTTGGGTCACTTTGCTTCCACAATTTGTTTAGCCAAGCTAACGACAAAGGCAAATGATTTTTCCTTTAGTGTTCTCATGCAACACCTTTTCTTTCCCATACTCACATTCAGTCAATGTTTCGCCTTGATCCTGACCAATCGCTGGGAGAGCGGGCCGAGAGGAACCACAACTTTTTTTACCTGTTGTTACATCGATCGTCGCGGGCGAGAGAGAGCGAGTCTCACTCGTCCTCTCGAACTCATTACTGCCCAAACCTGCGTCACTTCCGATTATCGCTTCGTTCATTTGTTTATTGTTTTGTTTGTACCATTCCTGATGGATCCCCTCTCCGACACGCTCTCAGCCATTGGTCGGGACCTTTTAACAAACAGTGCGACAACATAATTTCAAAAAAATTAATTAAAACATTCATTAATAAAACTACTTGAAATATTAATAATATTTCTCTACTTGCATTAATATATGATATTCAGCCCTGAACAGGTCTCGCAATCCAGATTACGTTTTTCTTCATTCAGTTATAAACATCGCTCAACATTGCTCTATTCCATAGCCTCTGTATTTATTAAGCGCACACTTGCTCGCTCGTTGCGTTCTCTGGACTGCGTTACGCTGTTCGAAGGGGAATGAAAGTTGCAAAAAAAATATCGTAAACTGTAATATTTGCAACAACGAAAAAAGGATAATGCTTACATATCATAACCAATTATTGTTTCATAACGACGTTAAATGGCGGTCCTGACACAACCACCAGAGTGGCTTTGAGTGCCAACCAAAAGAAACGCATGTTATAGCAGATCAAGAAAGGGAAAACGGTACAACTTCGGCTTAGAAACTCTCAGTTAAACAGAGGCACCTCGAAATTACCAGTCAGTCAAGCTCAACTCGGCAGAATTCATAAGGCACGCAAGACGGGGAAAGGTTTACATCTGAAACTTTCTCGTACACAACTGAAGAAGGGAGGAATTCTACCTGCGTTACTTTTGCCGGCATTGGCAGCGCTTGGCTCATCCGCCGCAGGTGCGGCAGCGATTGCCAGAAGCGTCAATGCTGCAAAGAATAATTCTAGACAGTTGCAAGAGCTTAAGAGACACAATGCAGCGATGGAAGCTCTGGCACTCAGAAAAAGAACGGGAATTAAAAAAAACACCGTCAAAAAAAAAGACGAAAAACTACCAACGGCAAAGCTCGTGGACAAGGATTCTTTCTGAAGACAAGGTATCTTTAAACAGACCCATGACAAATATGGATTTAAACAGATACGCCAAGAAACTCGGGATTACCAATTTCAGAGGCACATTTACTAAAGACTTGCTTCCACAACGACGATGGGCGAATGGAGAGTGTGGAATAGTTAATTTGCAAGACTCAAGCGGAGGAGAAGGTACACATCGGGTTGCGTATTACAGTAAAGGCCCATCTTGTTCATATTTCTTCGATTCGTTCGGTTTGAGTGCACCCTTAGAAGTCCAGAGATATATCGGCAAACCTATAACGAATCACGTGAGAGTTCAAGAAGCACACGAGGTTCTGTGCAGTCAATATTGTTTATTCGTACTACGAGGATTGTCGAGAGGAGAGAATTTTTTTCAAGTTATTCACACGCTGAAAAATAAGTCATGAAAGTCGATAAATTTGGAAATGTCAAGCGTCCCAAGTTTACCTCTCCTCTTCCGTCACCCTCCATCGTTGCGGTGGATAATTTCTTGAGTCGAGCGGGACCCAATCTGCCATTCGACGCAAAAAATAAAATAATTGAAAATGTAGGACCTCCGGCAAACGACACTGATGCCTTCACTCTTGGATACCTGAAAACGGACCTAGGACTGAGTTTAGATTGGGACGGGAATCCGAGCATTAATGGAAAAAAACTTACAAATTTAAATAAACCCACAAACGACAGCGATGCCTCCACAAAGAGATACGTCGATCGTCTGGTTGATAAGAAGCTCAGAATTCAACCCTACAGACGCATCTACTCGTTTCGAAGCAATCTAGAAACTAGGGATAACGTGAAATGGCTGGCCGATAACGGTTTGCAACACTGCGTAGTAAGTCGAACAGGTCAAATAGTCAAAACGATTCTCGTTGCGGCTAGGATAAATAACGCATTTCAAGTATCTTTGTCTTGAACTGGGAAAGCACCTGTTTCCATACTCAAACAGGCGGGGGAAACAGCCAGCACTACGAGGCAACGCCTTTAGAAATTCAAACGGGGCAGATATTGACCGCAGCAAACGAAAATGTGGTACCGGCCGGGCATCACCTGCTAGAAATTCATTGCGAAGTGGACGACTGAAGGAAAAGAAAACCCACCCAACATTACTTTTATTTTATTTATAAAGGAGACAATGGCCAAACCCTGCTTTGAGCCGCAGGGCAAATTTGATCGTTAATCCCTCCGACTCCGATGAAGAAATTATAACTTTGAAATGTGGTTCTGCTCAAACCACTCTGAACTCGAAAGAGTTCGCCAATATCTACAATCAGAGTAAACAGATAAATGCAGCAATTCACCGCCAGTGGAAATCAAGCATGTCAGATGACAACAACGAAGATGCTCTCCTTGCCACCGTGCATCACTTCTAAACTCTAATGGAGCTGTTTATCAGTGACGCCACTAAAGCTGTTCTGATGCAGCAATTTAACGCTCTTTTAGTCGGAGGGGGGGCCAAAAGAATACGAATCAAACACAATTGGCAGAAGACTCTGTTAATATTGTACTTTTATAACGACAGGAAAGTGCCTCAGACCTTAATCCAACTGGACTATATTGAATGGACGGAATTATTGAAAAGTCTTACTGAGATTCGTGAAAACATCCACCAAAAACAGGACGACGAAGCTCTCAGCGACGTCGAAAACTGAACCAGAAATGACACTACACTGTCTGTGTGTAGGAGGCTTATTTACTTTGATTCAGCACTTGGTAAAAAGTGTCATTTTGAATACCTGAGTTGGATGCATATTCAGCTTTACGTTTTATTAATTTTTCACTTGATTTGTGCCCAATAGATGGCACTCTATGTTCAGTGATAGAAATTGTTGCTCACAGCATTCAGTTAGTTAAGTGTATTACAGTTCTCTCAATAGATGGAGCCTGTGGTATTTTCTGTGATATAAACCAGAAACTTCTCGCTTGCTTGTTAGAATGTATTATTTTTTTTTGTCTTCTATGCAGTTTCGTATTTTCTTGAGATATGGCAAATTAAAAAAAAACCTTCTTTTACAGGAGTGCCCGCATCTCCAAAAATCGTGCGCATTAATTTTTTTATTCCCTTTCAAAATAAACAGGGTGCATTGGGTGATAAACTTTCGTAAAACAAGGTACTTTTTTTTTGCCCGATCGCTACATTCGATTCATGAGGCCTCAAGGAGTGCTGAAGATTTTTGGCTTAACAAAAGCTCTAACAGCTCTAACAGCTTTGCCCTACTTATTTTCCCTAGAAGGTGAAACAATTTGATTTTACTGGTTAAATAAGTAGATTTCTGGCTACTTTTGTTCCCACTGGCAAAAGTTGTGTTGCTTGGCTAGAGGTTTTTGAACTAAGGAGGAACCGTACCAGATACAGATGTGCTGTTTGTGGTATTTTAAATGGCTTTGCAAAGGCACTTAAAATGCCACTAACAGCACAGCTGTATCTCGTGCGGTTCAGAGGTTATTGACCACTGCTTCCCCCCTCCCCCATAGGTTTAGGCCTAAAAATGTGTCATTCTGGTTTCACTAAAATATATCGCTTTGGCTTAGCTAAAATGTGGTGTGTATTGTTTTGGGCAAAGGGAACGGAAGCACATGAGAAATTAGCCTTCGAGGGCTAATTTTTACCCAAAATGCTTCCAAAAAAAAATCTTTATTACTGGGGGAAAATCAACAGGTGTTTTTGTGTTTGCATAAAAGCTATTGCGTATTTATTAACATATAGATAAGCTATTGCATATTTCATACTTACTTTTACAAGTGCTTGATGGGTGCGTTCATATTTTCAAGGTCATTTAGCCAAAAACCACTTCACGTCGACCAGAGACATTTGGAATTTTTTTGGAGAAAACTGTCTTTCTGTCTCTGGCCGGCGAATCATTGGAAAGTGGAAACCACGCACGCCAATTCTCAAACCGAAGACTATATTTGAGAATGGATCGAATTGCGTCGTTTTTTTTTAAAGTTTTATACACAAAACTGAAACAATTCTGTGCTGTATGAGTACTAGGAAATTAGCTCACTGGGCCCCAGCAATAATTAGCATTAACGCCGAAGTGCTAAATCCTTTCCTTGCCACAGAAACACAACGATAGACAAAACACACATGAAACAAATACCACATAAGCTATCCGTGTATTTCGTTATAACTAAACAGTCTAGCCACTAATTTCATTATAAGTAGATACACGAACGGCCAACGAGGGATTCTGACTAACGATGCATTCAGAGAAGGCAATAAGAGCGATATTTGTCTAGGCTAGTAGAAAACATCGCTCTTATTGCGTTTCGTTCTGCAAAATTAGTCAGTGGTAATGGGAGAGGGACAAAAAGAAAGCTGTTGAAGTAACCGGTAAGCTGTCGTAGTAACCAGGGAGTAAAGTGACTCGAGAAGTATGAATGCGATTTGCTCGTCAATTCTAAATTACGGCCGACAGGTCATCACGAAGCAAGCAGAATAGTGAGTGCAATGAACCAATAATCGCAGATAAATCAATAATCGTAGATAAATCAATAATCACAGATAAATCAATAATCGCAGATAAATCAATAATCGCAGACGAATAAATAATCGCAGCTAAATCAATAATCGCAGACGAATAAATAATCGCAGACTATCAATAATCGCAGACGAATAAATAATCGCAGACAAACTTGGTAATGGTGTACATTTTACTGTATATACGGCGGCGATTTTGTATAACGTGGTCTAGTCGAGTCAATGAGAACGAGCAGCATTAAATGGTTTGCGAGGTCTCGATAATGTTAATCGCATTATAGCTCAAAGTATTTACTCACCAGTACTTACAGATTGCAGAGTCCGCCTAAAAATGGCTCAATGTACTACAAGGCTGCTAAGGCTTGCTGCTACAAGGCGGACATCCTTTGACGTCAATGCGCAGGAAACACGACAATGCTAGGAAAAACGCAACTTGGCCTGTTAGCAATTTATTCCACGCTTCATTTAGCTTTTGCATCATAAACTCATTGTGTCTCATGCAATAACGGCATTGATGTCACGCTCCAGTTGACTCGAGCCAGAAATTTAATTGAACAGTTTGTCGTTATTTCATTTTTCTAGCAGGATAGTCGTATAAAGAGCATCTTTCAGTAGTCTATGTATCGTTTCATGATCTGAGCGTTTACAGATCATATGTTTTTTTTTTAATTTTCAAAATTTTATTTTTATAGCCGATGAAATTTACATTACCAGTTTTATAGCAGTTTCACTACTTTTTGAGCATTAATGAAAATTTTTTTAAAGGAAAAATAAATCTAGTAAAGAGAGAATCAAAGCAGAATAAACGCTTTGGACTGCCTCTGTGTGGCAGAAAGACCGACCGGTAAAAAAAAATAAAATTTTTCATTCATGATGACTACAGCCCCTTTTAGGTAGGTATCGTCTACTTCGACAGCAGAAACAAAATGAAATTCTTGTTGGATTTTAAAATGAAAGCGCTTCGTGTCGGAGAGGAGAAAAGAATCAGAGTACGATTACGAATGACGACACGCAAGTGCACTTTATGGAATACGACCTTAAAACAACGGCGGTGGTTACTTTGTTAAAACTTTCGTTTACGGAATGGTCCGAGCTCTACAAACACTTTGCGAGCAGCTATAAACTCATGGGGAAAGTTTCCGAAGACGAATAAACGCTTCGGACTGCCTCTGTGTGGATCGTACCGGCAGCAGTACAACCGACCGGTAAAAAAAAAAAAAAAATTTTTCATTCACGATGACTACAGCCCCTTGTAGGTAGGTATCGTCTACT
>JAHWFP010233851.1:0-10998 GCA_023313725.1 Lithobius niger | reverse complement strand
TGGCCGTCTCCTGCATTTAATCTTTGGCGTGCGCCGGAAGTAGAAAACTGGTGTAAGTTTGCATACAGAAAACTGACGTATTGGTGCTTCTTGTCCTACCATTTATCATTCTTCTTTGGTTAAGCCGCCACAACGCGCGACGATGGGAGCGCAACAAGAAAACCTGATTTCGACCAGAACATTAGTAAACGGAAATTACCTTGTTCATTTGCGTCGGCATGGCTAAAGCGGTGATTTTTGATGGATGCGAACTGTCGTTCAATTTCTATATCAATATTTCTTTACAGTGTGAAACATCGTCCTCTATTATATACATCGAGAATTTGTGTAATCAGAAATAGTATGACGCAAGCATTTGTGAAACAACCAAGTGTCATAATTTGTTCCTTGTGTCACAAATGCTTGCGTCATACTATTTCTGATTAGACAAATTCTCGATGTATATAATAGTGCGCGTGAAGCGCGCCCCAGCGGACGACATTTCATACTGGAAAAAAAATTGTCCCGGGAAGGATATAATTTCCGTTTACTAATGTTCTGGTCGAAATCAGGTTTTCTTGTTGCGCTCCCATCGTCGCGCGTTATGGCGGCCTAACCACGGTTATCAATAGCGTTTTAACGTGTTTTAAAACTTATTTTATAAAAGAAAAAGGAGTTTGCGCAAGTTTTCATTATGATTTTTCTGAACCACGACGACGAAAGGAATCGAAAGGTAGTTGAATTATGTCGATAGCTTGAAAAGCCGCTGTTCTATATAATTACCGGCCCCTGTTCACCATTTCGATAGCATTGCCCATATTTTTAACACAGCAGCCACGTTTCAGATATTCCGCCATTCAATAAGCTGATGTGGGTCACGTGATATCGTTTTAGTTATTCGCTGCGAATACAGTGCTGTTCTTTTTTTTTTTTTAAATTTACCGTTATTTTTTTTTATATTGCGTGAAGATTCTACGACGCTGTATCTAGAAGGTGAAAAGCCACCTTTAATGTTAGCTTCACGGCTTTGCAGGTAGTCTTAATCATTACAGGCGGTGGGGTGTTTAGTAACTCGAGTCAACAACGAACCTCGTTTAAAACCATGACTTATTTACACGGCCGAGTTCATTTGTGCACGAGAATTTCAGAAAATTGGACAGGAGGATGAGGAGGCGGCGGCTGAAATTAATTTATTATCGGGGCCACGGCCCGAAGCCAAGCGCCCACCCTAACAATGTCAAAATGTTACAATGCTGCAACATGTAACAAAGGGGTAACAATAAGCAAGGCGCACAATATCGGATTATAGCTCACTCGAACAAGATGCAACAATGGTTGGATGTCGGGAAGCCAGTTGAATTGTTTCCGTGATTGTTTGCCATGATACTGCAACCATCCAGAATCAATTTACTCATCGAGATGACGCATGCTAGACACACGCTAATGTGTTGCCATCAAATAATAATCATGGGACAAACCTTGGGCGAAACCTGAACATAAATATGCATTTCTAAAGTTCCGTTTTTTAGAAAACAAAAATTGGTGGACAGTGGACACGTGATAAACTAGACCGTAGCAATTAATATAAAAAGGAAGCGAAAAAAGCCAACAAATTGAGTGAGCAAAAAAACCGCTTCGCCGTTTAGAAAAAAAAAATTAGAGCTCGTATCCCCATACTCACAGCCGTGAAGGTACACGAATAAAAACGGTTAGAGTTCTCGAACGCAACGAACTATAATTTGAACTCCAATTCGCAAAACGTAAACCCACAAACACACACAAAATAGACGCCATAAACAGCAAAACGCTACAAAATTGAAAGCTAAAAATGCATACACAAAATGAACACGTAATTACTAAAAAAACTAGAAATAACCACCTGAAATGACCTTCAAACACGAAAACAGGCAAAAAAACTGCCTTAACTAGGAGTCTGCTTGTTTCACAATAAATGCACTCAAAATACACATATACGCACTCAGACGAAACAGACATGATATATGAAACAACAAAGACAAATATTAAAAAAAGTCTGTATAATACACAAATTATGCGTGCACGCCCAAACACCAAAGCATTAAACTTTTCAAACATAAACTGGGCTTTCTTTCTGACATAACCATTGATCAAAAACAGTCCTTATTCCCTGGTATTGGAGTTCAAATTATAGTTCGTTGCGTTCGAGTGAACTCTAATCCGTTTTTATTCGTGTACCTTCACGGCTGTGAGTACGGGGATACGAGCTCTAATGTTTTTTTTTTTCTAATATTATTATCACACTACGTGATCCATAAACGAAACGCTACTGCATAATGTGAAAGGAGTGTTACGATAGCAGATCAATCATCTGGTTTATCAATCGCCTGGTTGTTTACCAAGAAAACATTTGCACTGGCTGGTACTTACTAATTGACAAATTTGACGTTATTTGTGTACGGCTTCTTAGTAAAAAAAAATATTGTAAAACATGGGATTAATTGTTTAAGTTTCACCACGACATTGGCCCTTGCTTGATGTTACGCTGAAAACTTTATTATTCAGAGATTGATCATACATTTGTTGTCGAATATTCTAGGAAGATCTTGGAAGAGACTACTTTAAAAGTAACACTTGAATGTTGAAATTTTCCTTTGTTTATTTGTAATGTTATGTTTATTGAGCCAATACTGCCTACATGCCTCTCGCTCATGCCACTTGTCCAATCAACCTGAAACAATGGAAATAACCCGGAATGCAAGGTCGGGTGACTCAACACTGAAGAAACTGTTCTATTTTTCTTTACTGAAGAAAAATAAAACTGCATTCTGATGAGACCAACGAATTAATGACAGGTATCCGATAATAAATAATAATAAAAAAACAAACTATAAAGGATGCACATCTGATACAGAGGCATCCCCGCTTTGTTACATTTTCTTTTAATTTTATGCACAAATTCGAACATTTCATTACGAGATGACGGGTTAACGAAGGAAATAATCAGCTTAAAGACTAATTTGAGAAGTCGAAAGAAGTGCAACGCGTGCTTGCGGGTGTAGTTTGATGTAGTTTTTTTCTAGTTGTACATTATTACATAAACAGAAAACTACCAGCACAGAACAATAAGCTCATATGCCCTGCTTCGCACCGCGCTTGCCATAGGGTCGCTAAAATCTGCCATCTAATACTTGCCGGGTTGGTGAATTGGCACGTTAAGGCAAGATTAGTAATGCTTTTTTTTATTATTTTAGCCGAATGTGGTTCCTACTTGTTTATTAAAATTATTCCACTGCTAAAAATTTCCTTTCTCCTTATCACCGTGACCATGACATTCGTCGTGATGGCACGGCTTAAACTAACAGAAAAGAAAAAGTGAAGAGTTTACTGTGGACACACAAAAAAGACCTCTCATTCACAGCAAATATACGTTAATGTTAAGACGTTATTTGCCTATTCATTTTGAGCTCATTAGTTTCGACCTTAGTATGCAACAAGCGTCTGATGATGCAGCTGAGAGGATGTTCGAGGTTGTACGCACTGACGACATCGCTACGAACGGATATCTGAAGGGTGCACCGCTTCTTGGCCGAGATAAACCACACGATAATGCAACAGTCTTTAGTTAAACTTATCCTGCTGTATCGGGTCGACGTTAGAAGGAAAATAAATTCAAAAAAAATTTGTTTTTAAAAACCTAAATTTTGGGGGGGTTAAAATTTGTTTCTATCGTCTGATACGAAAATTTATACTACCTGTAAATTAAATTGCATTCAGTTCCTGAGTGCTCTTTATGACTTGAGGTTTTTCGCTCTCCTGATCCGGCCAGTGCGCAACCCCACTGGCAGTAGTCACCATGCGCAGTCCTCCTATACAAGCAGACAGCTCGCCCCTGGCGGCCATCTCTTTTCCTCTCGATATGTCAACCATGATGGTGGCTCAAGAGGGGAGGTAGCGTGGGTATTTACAGGTAGTATAAATTTTCGTATTAAATGATAGAAACCAATTTTACCCCCCCACAATTTAGGTTTCTAATCGTCGGTAGAAAATTTATACTACCTGTAAATTAAATTGCATTTACTGTCAGACCTCGTCAATACAGGTGGCGGGCACCATCATGGCGAGTTACCCCGGGTTGGGGGACTGGCTCCCCCAAAAAGTTTAACAAAACTTCGCACTTTATTGAGAAAAAAACATAAACAGGAATTTGTATCTCTTTCGTAGGATTTTGTGGCCCTGAAAAGGGCCGTTTTGTGTTTTAGATGGGGTCTTGCTTCCGTCTTCTGGAGGTCTTGAGGCGGGAGGTCTTGCTTCCGTCTTCTGGAGGTCTTAGTTTCTGTATTAGTGCTTAAGGGGGTTGGACTATACATCTGGCTGTTACGATTGATCCCAGACAATATAGCCCATCTTCCTGTCTTGACATGTCTCTGAGATAATGACTTGTGAAGACAGTTTGAATTCTCCATGAAGTGGCTTGTAGAATTTCAGCGATGGAGACTTGATTGTGAAAGGCCCATGAAGATGAAAGTGCCCGTAGTTCGTGTGCTGTTGCCTTGATGTTGCTGTCAGTGCAGCTGATGTTCACATCGTCGTATGCCCTGTTGATGACAGTTTTGATCCAATCGGCGATCATTGCAGCAAATGTTACATTTGTTCCTTTGGTGAAGGAAAGGAAAAGTTGAGTGGGACCTCTTCGACATTCGGGGTCGCTTGTGCGTTTAATGTAGTATCGCAATGCACGGACGGGACAAAGAGTTCGCTCAGGTTCCTCATCGTAGATGTTTGTGAGAGCTGGGATGATGATGGGTTTGGATGGTTCACATGGTTTCTGAGTTTTGGCTCTAAAGTCAGGTCGGGGCCTCAGATGAATAAATTTGCTATTGTCGAAAAAGAAGCAGTGAGCTGGGTCGTTTGATAGTGCTTGTATTTCGCTGCTGCGGAGGCTTGCTGCCAGAGATGTGAGAAAAACTGTCTTTCTTGTGAGGTGGTTGATGTGACAGGTTTGGATGGGTTCGTATGGATCTTTGGTTAGAGAGTCCAAGACCAGGGGAAGATCCCATTTCGGGAATTCATGATGGATTGATGGTCTTTCTATTTTGAAGGATTTTAAAAGAGATGTAATGCGATAATCTTCGAGGAGGTGTCTGTTTCCGGCGGCCTTGAAGACAGCGTTTAGGGCGGGGCGGTAGACTAGAATGGCATTTTAGCTTGTCCTTGAAGAGATCAGTGAAGAAAACTAGGAGGTCTTGAATAGGGGGACTGATTGGATTAACCTTTTTTCGCTTACACCAATGAAACCAACGTTGCCAGTGGCTGTTATACATTTTGTTGGTGGAGTCCCGTAGGGCCTTGCTAGCAATGCGAGTGGCTTGTTCTTCAAAAATTCCAGCCTCCTTGATGAGTTGGATGATAGTAGCCACCCGTGCAGATGTAAGGTGCTAGAGTACGGGTGAAACTTGGTTCCCTTCTGTTGGGTTAAGAGATCCGGAGAGTTTGGTAGTTATCTTGGTGCGTCTACAAGAAGGTTGAGTAGGCGAGGGAACCAGGGGGCTGCCGGCCAGTTCAGTGCAATGAGGAGAAACAATCCTTGGACTTGTTCGATTTTCGTTAGAACGGTTGGGAGAAGCTTGAACGGAGGGAACAGGTAAGCGTAGAGGTTGTCCCATGGAAAGGTTAGAGCATCCACTGCGCAGGCCAGATCGTCCGGAATTGGGCTCACAAATGGAGAAGTTTGGCATTGTGCCTCGTGGCGAAGAGGTCGATCATGGGTTTCCCCCAGATAATGAAGAGAGATTCGCAAATTGATGTTTTGAGGGACCATTCTCCTGATGGTGGTTTCTTCCGAGATAGTGCATCTGCTATCAAGTTGCGGTTGCCCGGAATGTTTAGCGGTTGGAGAGTTGTGTTGAGTTCCAAGCATAGGTTGAATATTTCGGAGGTGATCTGATGAAGGGTCCGAGAACGTGTTCCTCCTTCTTTCCGTATGTAGGCGACTGCGGTGGTGTTGTCGGCTTGGACTTGGACGATCTTGCCTGTTACAAGATGACGGAAGTGGAGAAGAGCATTGTGGATTGCTTTCAATTCGAGGATGTTGATGTGCTCGGTTGTGTTGGAAGGCCAGGTCCCTTTTACCTCGTTGTCCATAAAGTGAGCTCCCCATCCAGTTTGGGATGCATAGGTGAGACGAAGAAGATCGGGAGGAGGTTCGTGGAGAGGCATGGTCCTGGACATGTTTACGGCGTTCATCCACCAGCGAAGATATTCCCATGGGAAGTGGGGGTCAGATGGCATCTGAATGTCTGAGGATGGAAGGTGGTTGCCCCAATGGTTGATGCGGAAGTGGTGGAGCGGCCGAGTCATCCAGCGTCCGTAGGGAAGTAGGTCAGCCATTGAATCCATTTTGCCTATGAGGGAGTTCAGGGATGTTAGAGAGTGAGTTGTGGACTGGAAAAAGGAGAGGCAATGATCTAGTAGGTCGGTTTTTCTGTCCGTTGACGGTGTGACGGTGGCATTCGTGAGGTTGAACTCTACGCCAAGGAAGATGAAGGTTTGTGCAGGTTGGAGTCGTGATTTCTTCCAGTTGACTCAGAGGCCTAGGCTGTGAAAGAGTCGAATGGCGAAGAAAGTGTCCTGCCGGAGTTGGTGGGGACAGATGTTGTTTAGGAGCCAGTCGTCGAGGAAGGCGTTGGCTCCTACTTGTTGACGATGAAGGTGACTCAGGACAGGCTTCATGACGAGAGTGAAGATGCGTTGAGGCCGAACGGAAGGGTTTGGAATTCGAAGATCTTTCCCTGGTAGATGAAGCGGAAGTAGTGGAGGTACTTTGTGTGCAGGGGGATATGCAGGTATGCATCTTCGAGATCGATCGAGATTGTCCATTCTTGAGGTTTGAGGGAGAGGCGAATAGATTGAAGGGTCTCCATTTTGAAGTGGTCGTTGTTCATGTAGCGATTTAGCGGTTTCAGGTTGAAAATCATTCTCTCCCCACCGGACTTCTTCGGTCTTAGGAATATGGAGCTGTAGAAGCCAGGTTTTGAATGGTCGGGACAGAGGCGGATTGCGTTTTTGGCCAGAAGGGCAGACACTTCCATGGAGAGAGCGGGTGAGGTCTTGGTTGCGAGCTCCCAAGGAGGGGTGGATGTCATGGATGGTTTTGCATTGAAAGACGGTTGAAAGCCATGGGATACAATCGAGAGGATTGTTTTGTCGTTTGTTATCAGATGCCATGCTGTTTTGAAGTGACTGATTCTGCCGCCTACGGGGAGAGCATGGGCATAGTCACTTGTGACGAAAGGATTTACGGCTGGAGGCGGAGGAGTACTTGCTGCGATTGTCGGGGGTGGAGCTCCTTCTGATCTTATTGTAATTGCGGGGGTTGTTGCGGTTGTTCCCTCGAAAGGACTGATCTTGACGGGAAGATGGAGTCCTCTTATCCCGGGACGTTTGGTTATTGGACGCGGGGTGTAGAGGCGGTGGTCTGGAGTCAGAGGCGTGTTCATGGAATGGTTTCCGAAACGGTTGGTTGTTGAACACTTTCTTAGGCTTGCGGGAGATGTCTAAGTGAGGAGCGAGGGTTGGGATGCGGCCTCTGAAGAGAGTGTCCGTCTCGTGAAGAGGTTAGTTGCGGAGGACAGGTTTGGTGGATGAGTTCAGATTGGTCGTGGTGCTTAAGGCGATGTCCCTTAGTAGGAGAGTGGAGTTGAACAGCACCTTAGTTAACCAGTTAAATGAGTGATATGAAGCAAAGGACATTTCCTTGAAAAGTTCAGAAATGAGAAAATGAAGGTATTTGACGTTCTTTTGACTGGTCTCGCGAGGGAGTCTCTCACAAAGTGCGTTGATAGCCGTGGCGAGGACGTCAGCTTGGGAGTTGGCGCGAAGGCCTAAGCGAAGAATTTTGTCGTTTTCACGGAGTACGGCCGTAGGAACCTCGGTGCGGCGGGGAATGTAAAGGGCGGTGCCAAAGTCCACTTTGGCTTCGGTTGAAAGGAATTCAGATTGTTGGTAAGTTTCGAACTGGCGTGGGTTGGCAGCGCCGTCGCCGGTTGTACTGAAGAACCAGGATTCACGTCCTGGACGAGGAGGTGGTAGGTCCTGGTCGAGTTCGAGAGAGTCGCCCTTGTCTAGGAGGGAGCCTCCAGTCCGAAGGAGCGTTGTGAGTAAGGCCGTGGACTGACCAATTTTCGCTTTTTCGCGTTTGTTCTTGTCACGGAGGCCATAGCCGAATCCCGTCGAGAGACCCCTATTCTTCGGCTTGGGGGTGGAAGTGTCGGGTTTGTAGAGGTAGTCATCAGGGATGATAGCTTCGACTGCTTTGAGAAGGTCAAAAAGAGGGATGGCGGTCGGGTCGTCGTCGGCTTGAAGGGAATCTTCGTAAGGGTCGAGTGGCGGTTGTGCAAAGTTGACTCGATGCAGGGGTTGCTGGCCCAACGTGGAAGCAGAGTCGAGGTCGTCTTCCGTGTTGAAGATGTTGGATAAAAGTTGCTGAAGGTCAGCCGTGGAAATGTCAGGGCGACGTTTCTTTGAAGGCGGCTGGGCAGAAGGCTGCTTCCGTTTGCGAGTGACGACGGCAGAGGATGCAATCCATTCGTGGACGTACGAAGTGGCCTTTGAAGGGTATTTCGCCGGCGGTGCAGAAGGGCTGTTCTTGTAGGAAAATTCCCTGAAGGCACGGTTCATGAGACGATGAATTTCCTGCGTGGACAGAGGTTCAGTTGCTAGTCTGAGATGCGAAGCTGATGATAAATCGAGGGGTTGGACATCCTGTTGTTGTGGTACGAGAGATGCCGAGGTTGATGGAGGCTTCTGGGTGTAGGGTAACGGCGAAGCAGAGTGATCTTGCGTGGTCAACGAGGCTGTGGGTCGAGGCGGTGATGGCAGCACTACGATGCTGGGATCTGGTGGCAAGAGACTTGACGGTGAAGAATCCATAGTACACCGGTGAAAGGTTGATGGCGAACGGGAAGAGAAATGGCGTCGTAGCTTGTGGCTTGATGACGGACGAGCGACGAACGGGAGGAAAATGGCGTTGTAGCTTGTGGCTTGATGACAGGCGAACTACGAACGGGAACGACGAACGGGCAAACGACGAACGGGAACGACGAACTGGAACGACGAACGGGAACGACGAACTGGAACGACGAACGGGAACGACGAACGGGAACGACGAACGGGCGAACGACGAACGACGAACGATGAGTGTGAAGTTGAAGGCGGTCGGGCAGCACACGGCGACCGCAGCAGGTGGCGTAAGAGTTCAGGCAAGTGTGCGAACGACGAACAGGCTGCGAACGGGGAACGACGAACGAAGAACGGGCGGTTGAAGGGCGGCAGCAGCACAACGAACGGCAGCAGGCGGCGTCGAAGTTCCGTGCAGTGGCATGCGGACGACGATCGGGCTGCAAACGGCGAACGGGCTGAGAACGACGAACGGAGGGAGGAGAGGAGAGCTTCTTCAGGCGATGTCTGCGACGAGAGCTTGAGGAAAAGAGATGGGCGCCAGGGGCGAGCTGTCTGCTTTTATAGGAGGACTGCGCATGATGACGCATGCGCAGTGGGGTTGCGCACTGGCCGGATCAGGAGAGCGAAAACCTCAAGTCATAAAGAGCACTCAGGAACTGAATGCAATTTAATTTACAGGTAGTATAAATTTTATACCGACGATTAGAAACTAAAATTCTCCTGCCATAAAGCATCTATTCTGCATAAAACTCCTAGCTTGGTTAGTATTTGTATAGCTTATGTTATCAGGAAGCTTGGGGCCCAATATGCTATTGAAGGAATTGTTCACTTTGTGTGAAAAGCACGGAAATTGGTATTGATGCACATAAAGGGTAACTGAAAACAAATAGCTGTGATATCAAGTTGTAACCCCGCACCCCGTCCCTCAAGGGGGTGTGGGTGATAACACACTGGTAATAGAGAATGTTCGCTATAAAATCTGCTACCAGAATGGTTCATGTATATATTACATCAAGCATGCCTTATTACCCAAATCGTCATTATTATAAACCGACTATGTTTTAAATTACGCATTTAACATGAAATTATTCAGAACTTAAAGCGATTTTCGACTTATATACCCTTTCAATAATGGATATACATAGGATTTTCTGAAAGGTGATGGTTTTCTTTCCACAAGGCTAATCAACTTTGTCATAAATAGGGTACACGCAACACTCCTTTAAAGATGAAGTGGTGTCGCAAAGCAGTCAAAATGCAGAGCGATTTTCGACTATAATGTTCCCCTTCAAGCGTCCTTCAAGCGTCCTTTAAATATTGGCGTGTACCCTATACGTACTAGTAGTAAAACGAGCATAGTTCGGTCCCTAGCAGAGTTATACCTTTTAAATTACCGTTGACGCAAAGAGAACATTGCCACATTTCTAATGAACCTAATTGGAGTCAACCACTTTAATTAGAAATGTCACAACCGCAGTTGAAAGTTGAAAATAAGCGAATGATCGAATTGCGGTGATACAGGCCCCTAGTAAAACGGGCGTATCTCGGTCTCTGACAATAGTAGACCTTTTAAATTACTCTTGACGGAAAGTGGACATTCCCACCTTTCCAATGAACCTAATTGGAGTTATCCACCCTAATTAGAAACCTTACAACAGCAGTTAAAAGTTGGAAAATGAGCGAATATTATCGAATGGTGAACTGAATGGGTGCAAATAACCTTTTTGTTTGCGTCTCTCATACCCAACCTTCTTTCATACTTGATAATTTCATGTTAGTTTCCTACTAGTTTCTTGCAGTTCGCTTTAATTTCTTGCTAGTTCGTGTTAGTTCTTGCTAGTTTCGTGTTAATTCCTTGCTAGTTCATGTTAGTTTCTTGCTATATAGTTTCGTGTTAATTTTTGCATATTTCGTGTTAGTTACTTGCTAATTTTGTGGTAGTTTTTGCAAGTTTAGTGTTAGTTTTTGCTAGTTTCGTGTTAATTCCTTGCTAGTTCTTATGTTAGTTTCTTGTTAGTTTCATGTTAGTTTCTTACTAGTTTCGTATTACTTTCTTGCCTTTTTATCTGGATGCAAATTGTT
>JAHWFP010233848.1:0-13611 GCA_023313725.1 Lithobius niger | reverse complement strand
ACCAGATGAGTCTACTTCCAAATACCTATAAACGTCAGTTTGTTCATTCAGAGGTTCCTCACATAGTCCACATCAAATAAAAGTCCTTTTTAAAACACTTTTACACGGGCTAATCAGCACCAAAACATTGCGAAAACTTTCTCTCCTTCCTTCCCAAGAAGAGGCCGTAACTGCTACAGTAACACCACCATTTGAACAGGGTAACAATTAATAATAATACACAAGACAAACAATACACATCAAAGCCTCACAGTCGATTGTGAGGTACATAACAATATGCAAATAAATTTTTTTATTCACAAGGAGGGTAAAACGTAAACAAGTGACTGCATTTAAGAACACACTAGGCTCTAAACTCAGTACCGGAAAGGTACAAATGTGTAAAGCGTTGCCCGAAGTGCGTACGATATTTAAGGAGGCGATACCAATCGCGTCACAGCCCCCTTTGCCCTAGCACTGAAGGCAACACTAGAAAAAACACGACGGGGTTTTAATCAATTGAGTGTCAACACATCTTAGGGGAAAAAACACAGTTTCAAAACAAATTCAATATGTCGATGAAAAAAACACACAATGCAAATCTCTGTGAGGTGCAAGACCAATCAGACGCAAGTTCCAAGAACTGTTTTGCAATCTTCCTGGGCCACAGGTGCCGCAAATTCCTCGGTCTCTAAGGGAATGGGTCCCAAGAATTGTTGAGGTAGAGTGCTCGCGTGGGCCGCTTCTTGCTCTTGGGCTTAGGCAGCTGTGTATTCGCAGGCGGGGACACATCTCGAGTTGCGTCCGGGCTCTCAGTGCGTAGTACTCGGCTTTGTTGCGACTTCTCGGTAATCATGTCCAAGGCTACAGAGGTTTCACCGCCAATGACAGGGTTTGCAGGACTTCGCCCCCCCCCCCCCAGGTCTGCTGTAGGGCCGGTTGTGGCCAAGAATCAGCACTTATAGGTTGGTTGAAGAGCATATCATTGTACACAGATGAGGTCATACTGGCTTCGGCTAAGGTGACCCCAGGTTTGTTCCCGTCCGGGACTGCCGGAGGGGTTTCGGATAAGGTGTCTCACGCGAGAGTGTCCTGTCCTTCTCTCCCTTTAAGGGGGATGGGGTACGGGATAATTCAGTTGCAGCACTTACGCGCATATCGGGAGGAGTCTCCACGTCAACAGGTACACGGTGAACACTGGCTGCACTTGGGGCTTCCCGTTCCTCTTTAGGACACTAAGGACAAGTTGGTACAGTCGGGGATTCGCACTTATTATCCGCGAAAAGTTTTCCCTTTGTACGGAGTCGGTAGCCAGGAGGGACGAAAGGCCATTCACAGTTAGAGCTTCCCGCACAGGGTGTTGAGACTGAAGGCGGGAATTTTGAATAAACTGTTCATGAAAAATCGCAGACCCGGTTTTGCCATAAGCGTGGGCCCTACGCCGCGGTGACGCCTGCTACCATAGTGACGTAATAAGTGGTGTAGAGCGCGTTACGTTCCACCTGGCCTCACTTCCACAACCGAAAAACGCCCGTAATTCACATTAACATTGGCACTTGGATCCATGGATCTCCCGCGGTTAGTAGGAGCTCGGCTCATATAAAGTATTCGTATTATCAGACAGAGTTTGGGGGTAGTTACCTTCAGCTTTAATTAAAGTCAACACAAGGATCATCACAAACGCACATACCAGATGAGTCTACTTCCAAATATCTATAAACGTCAGTTTGTTCATACAGAGGTTCCTCACATAGTCCACATCAAATACAAGTCCTTTGTAAACACTTTTACACGGGCTAATCAGCACCAAAACATTGCAAAAACTTTCTCAAAAGGAGAGTCCATAACTGCTATAGTAACACCACCATTTGAACAGGGTAACAATTAAGAATAATACACAAGACAAACAATACACATCAAAGCCTCACATTGATTGTTAGGTACATAACAATATGCAAATAAATTTGTTATTCACAAGGAGGGAAAAAGGTAAACAAGTGGCTGCACTTAAGAGCACACTATGCTCTAAACTCTAACACCGGAAAGGTACAAATGTACAACGCGCTGCCCGAGTGGGTAGGCGACTTAAGGAGGCGATACCAATCGCGTCAGAAATAGTCCAAAACTAACAGCAAATGTCCCACGCTAAAAGATAATGTTCAGACAATAACAACCGTGCTAGACCAGTTTACTAGATTTAATACCATAATGAGTACAGGAACGAGGAAAAAAGAATCAAACAGCAAACATTCATAATCTTAGAAAAAGTGATTTCTGTTTTATATATTTCGCTTTCACTGACCCATAGGCGAGTGTTAAAAGATGTGGAAAGCAGTCATTGTGACGAAGCAGAACAAAGCACATGGTGACATCTCGCGTCGACACCAACGCCAAAAAGGAGCCTGTGAGGCAGCTTCAATGGTGAATTCTGTTTATATGTGATATGTCAACACAATTGTAGTTACAGGCTGTATTCCTACTGTATTTTACGTAAAACAAATTCGCAATCAGCACGAAGCTGTCGGCATCGATGTCGTCATGTGGGCGTGTGGTGAGTGTGCGTGGCTGGGGAAGACATCTACCGAGAACGCCAAACACCAAACATACCAATGCAAACCCAGCTTAGATAAAGTTTGCCGTGGGACTCCGCGGGTTGCGACAATGCAACAGTGAACGGGTAGTGTGAAAACATGGCTTCTTTAACCTATTTTGAGCCGTTGGCTTTCCGTCCTGTTTAACATGGTTTCTTATTAGCCCTGTGCATGTTAGACTGGGAACTTCTAGTTTATAGTGAACTAGCTGTACCCCCGGCATAACATACGCCGGTCTAGCTGGTTTCCACGTGCACCAGCGAAATACTTTACTGTGCAGCAGAAATGAAAATGGTGTCAACCACCCTACCCTTTCCCCGTACTCCTTGGAACCACCTACATTCCCCCATTCTGTGGTCTGATTCCCCCCCATGTGCCCCCCCGGCAGTGCCCCATGTTCTTCCCCTGCACCCCGCCCCATTAACCCATTGTGTGGTTTTTTGAGTCCCCCCCCCATCCCTGCTACCCCTTCCGTGGAACCCCTGATGTTTGGTCTGCTTAGGAAGGTAAATAGCGTTTTCAATGCAGGGTGCCACTCTTATTCTCAGTGTGGCTAAATTGTCCGTTTTTCCGTTTTGATACCAAGCACGATAAGCTCGCAACAACGATCGTGCATGCAGTGATTGTTACTCAACCAACTTTGAAACCATTTAAATCGGCTCTTATAGCCAGCATTGTTGAAGCAGTATTTCGTTTGTTACTATTACAGGGCACGTCCGTTCACATTGACGGCCACACTCCCTTTTTCTTTGCTACCGTGCCAAGAATGTACCTGCTCGCTCTTTTTCATTACAGTGCGTGATGATTTGCTTGCATCTCATCCCAATTTGCTTGCAATCGTATACCTACTAAGCATATTATATAGATAGAGTCAGTTAATAATAGAAATTACCATACACAAATATTCAACTTAGGATACTTTAAGTTCTATTTAGTTCAATGCACGAGTCAAAAGTTTTTTTTTTTAAATCCATTTATGGAAACGGCTTCAAACGAATTTCAAAGCCTCGGTAAACTGAAGTGAAAACCGTATTAACGCCATTTTGGCAATTAAAACCACCCACACACGGCTGATCTTGTGATTTGAGTAATGGCATCGAACCAAATCTGCAAGGCAGATGAGATGCCATCAATTCACTGCTCAATAATTTCCTCTCCGAAATCATTACGCTGCAAACTCCATCAAATCATGCAGAAACACTGACTTCACGATGGAGAGCCCATCATTCATGCAACCGTACACTTATTAGCATCGCTATTCAAGCTGCCATGACAGGCCCGCCCTTCGCCCACCTATGTCATTTACATGGGCTTCCCCAAGAGGCACATCACACTATTGTTTTTCGCACTCATGCTGAAATCGATAGGGAACTTTTCGAGTCTTTTCTTTTCAATTGGCCACAAGAGCAAGGCGCGCCGCCTACTTCAAGCCCTTGAGAACCTCTTGTGGACTCGTGCATCTTACTGTCTATGGCTCACCAAACACTCCAAAATTCCAAACCATTTAGGTCAGGCACTGCTCGGTACTAAAAACTTTTTTCAAGTGGAATTTTTTCTTTGACTTCTACTGAATCATGGGAATTGAAAAGAAGGCAGTCTTCAAATAAGCGAAAACGGTCGGTCACACTTATTCTTTAAAAGTGCACAAGTACTTAGCAAGAGGGATTAACGCTAGAGTGAACAGTTTCTCAAGTTTCATGTTCTCCTTAGGAATGAACAAACACCGCATCTCATCCTTAGAATAACCACGATGTAGCCTTGTATTTTAGTGCACTTTTAGTTGCACCAGTGTTAAAGGGACATAAATCCTTCCGGTATGTCGTGCGACCCGTTGAGAACAGCGTTTGCAACATTGACACGGGTTAGAGTTAATGTCGCAAAATCACCTCGCACGAAAGAAAAAAACAAGAAAATAACTGTGTTGGCACATTTCCATAAACTTGAACTATTGTCGCAAAGCCGAGTAATACAGGAAAGCCAACATGGATGTATGTACCTTTAAGCTGAACTGCTTCAAATCCCACATCCACTTAGGACCTAACATTACGAAGGTTATTTTGCCGTAACACGTGTTACCTTAATTTTTCGATCAGGACATGACACAAACTTACTTAAAGCAATTCATCACCTTCACAATAAATAAATACACATTTGGGACACATCCATTTGATAAATGGCGACGGTATGTGAATGGGTCAGGAAAAAATGTCTTCTTTTAGAGATATTCTGCTCCACACAGATCCCTGTAGTTAAAAAGACACGCTGTATTCCGTTCTTTTCCAAACTGTGCTAGTTTCTGCCTTATAGAAAATTTTCGCTATACTAGTAAACTTTTGGATGATATCTTTCAAGTCTTGGTCAATGTTGGGATCCGACTCCACGTCCTCTGACTACTCCAATGGGCGTCCACCTTTCGGTCGTTATGGTTTCGGACCCCGTTACAAAGCTTACAGTGAGTAAAGGGCCTTATTATTATTTATTTTTATTTTGCTCCGTGATGAAGGCAGCCCACAATGACACTGAGGTAGACAAAGTGTAGGGATCGGCCGATATGACTTTTTACCGATACGATACGATACCGATGAAAGGTAAACCGATCCGAACCGATACCAAACGATTCCGATACAGATGTCGATACCGATAATAATAACACATCACGACTAAATGTTTATATTCGTACAAAAAATACAACTTCGGTTTCTGGTTTTGCTTGGGTTCCAACTGTTGACATTATCCAAAAAGTTCTGTGCATCAATAATAGCATTTTTATTCTTATTCTTGCTTATGGCTTCAGTACATTCATTTTCTTAGATTTTACTTGGTTGTTGTAAAACTTACAGCGGCAGGACCATCCAGTGCAACATTTTCATTTCAAACTGAGCAAATGGCTTTGCTTTTCTCACTTGGTTGTTGCTTTTGCTGCGCTTGGTGTCAGTTTAGCAGGGAAGACGGTTGCATTTCTTGGCATAACAAATATCTGTATCGGAAGACTTATAGTGGTCCGATACCGATATGGCAAAAATACCGATAAATACAGATTATACCGATATCAATATCGGACTATCCCTAACAAAGTGTGGGCTTAACTTTAACACTGTGTTTTTTTTTTAAGTTGATGGGGTGGGGCCAGATCTGAGTTTTCATAAACCGAGAAGATTTTTTTAGGTTGTTAAATCCTGAACAGTTAAAAGCTAATTGTGCAAACGAACTGGAACGGACCCCGAATCCGAACACTGAATTATACACTTTTTGGCAAACGGAGGGTTGAAAGGGCACCCAAAGGAATCGTCATACAGCGATTGGGACCGAAAGATCTGTAGAACTAAATATTCAGCTTTTCAAGTGTCCATTTCATAATAGGAGTCATTTTATTTAAGTGATGAGATTATGTACGGCTTGGATGTACAGTGTAATGCTACGAGTATCGGAGATTTCAGAAAATTCGTGGACTGAAACTGACTTATGTAAATAAAAGTGATCCGTTTCATGTGACATACTGAGAATTGTAACGACCCGAATTTCCGGTGAATGCTAATGACGTCTTAATTGAGACTGTTTAGTAGACTTAAAGTGACATATGTGACAACTGTTAACAATTCTTGGAGTTGCCCGTTGAAAGTGACTGTTTATGAAGTTAATAAGTATTTGGACTTTTTCGTTTCGTTGAATTTTATTAACTGCAACCAACGGTCTCAATGTTTTTTTCGGAGCTAAAGTTAAATTCACTCATCTTTACAGATATTCACGGCAGGGAATCTTCTACTTGGTGTCAATTTGAAGTGAGGTGGCACTGCTAACGTATGGAGGCACAACATACGGCAGGTCATTGTCGAAATCTGGATGGTACAGGACTCGTTGGAGCAACGCAGTTTAAGCCATTCCAAAGTTTTCCACGATGGAAGAGTACAGCGCAAAGCCACGGATGGTTGCTGCAAACGACCCCGAGCAATTTCCGCCTTAATCCGCCCGCAGTCATCATTTTTCTTATCTCACAATCTTATCTTAATCGCATTTCTTAATGCAGGCACTAACCATATCGTTACCTTGGCAACACGATTGCCCAGAGGGACGAGGACCGGGGAGTCACGGGAAAATGTGGGTCGTCAAAGGCTTACCTGTACGGGGTCTGCAGCCTGCTTTACGATCTAACCCAACAAGACGAAAGACTATTTCCATCTGGCTGAGAAACCTCATTACGGCAGCCAAAAAGGTGTTGGTCCCACCATCCTCCACTCTCCCCCATCCCACGGCACAACACACCCAACTAAGGAGGCTGAAAAATACATCATGAAGTTCCCTACATCACCAAATTACAGCTGGCTTCTTGACCGAAGACAAGCGTGGGGACTAAGCGACACATCACTTACAATCCCTCAACAGTTGAGAAAACCAACAAAAGGTAGTTGCTAAAGAAACTCACAAATAAGTTAAATAAATACGATGACGATTGCATCCTAACCAACGAGCATTCATGCCAACGGGGATGCATGTCTGCTTTTCCTACTAAATCAAATAAGCAAGGAATGGTTTCTTTCCCGTCTTCCCCGTCAGTCTGATAAGTATTGTTGGTGGATAGCTCTCACCCTTTCCCAACCTTCCAACCCAGTTAGCCCCCTAACCAACCTTCATTGTTTTCATTACCGTATTTTAACTTTATTTGTTAAATGTGTAGCTTTTCAATTTGAATTAAATCTAAGCCAAAATTATTACACATTAAATGCACGTTTATTTATAGATAATCTAGCCCATTTGGCTCTCCGTCTTCTATTTACACGTTTATTGTCGTACACCATCACTGTTACAAAAATCCAAAGGCATCCATCGTGGCACTAACAATGGGCTACTGAACGACGAATAACCTAGTTAGCCGACAAAAGTTCTCTGCTTGTGTTTCTGTATTGTTACTCGATTTCGAACTGCCCCGTCACCGTTCGTACAACGAATTGCCCCTTCAGCCAACTTCTCTTAAACTCTTAAAATTTTTTTTAAGAGAAGTTGTCTGAAAGGGCTATTCGTCATTGAGTTTCCACGGCATGAACGGTGATGGGGAGCTTCGGAAACAAGCATAATAGTACCGTTTTTTTGTAAACATTGTTGCACGCAGTCACAGTGTCAAGCTTACTGAGCAAAAGAAAGTTAGCACGATACATTCTTTGTTATGCGAGTGCTGACCCCTTGTCACAGCCTCAACAAGGTTTAACAACACAGAGGTTTTGTCGATCTCAGTCCAAGTGTACTGGGATATCAATCTCAGTCCCCCGGGGCTGGGCAAGCTTGTTGCACTGTTACAAGCACTAAGATCGTCGAAACTGGGTGATAACGCTATTACATCAATTAAAAAAAATAAATTAAAAGTGGACACTTTGGAACAATGAAAACGACAGCCAAATCATCGAACGATGCTTTAACATGACTGCGACGCTAAAGATTACTAAGATTGCTAAGATCCAGTGCACACGCCTTCATGATTGTTGCAATTTCTAATGAAAAATGACGTCAAACGTTAACAATTTGTCAGAACCAGTTTAAGTATGGTAATAACTCAGTTATTGGGAGACTTTTTCAAAAAACTGGCCGGTGTAGGCACATGAGAGGACAGTTTTTATCAAATGCGATCCTCATAGTTAAAAATTATTATTGCTCAGCGGCAAGGACGATTTTGTACCTCATTGGACAGTATCATCCGATAAAACTGTCATCTAATCCACTTCCACCCGCCAATTGTTGTAAAAGTGGCAATAACTATTACTTAGATGATTTGAACTAACACACTTCATTCAGATCCGAAGATATTAGACATGACCTCTTACAAACCAGTGTAGGTTAGGTTAGACAAAGTCCGTAAAATCCAACCACGCTCTAGCTAGCCTCACTAGTCTGTTAAACATGATGAGCCCACATAAAAAAATATTTTTTAAATTTCGAATTATAAAAATTGTAATATTGGTTTAAAAAAGATTTAAGGCATTATTTGTCTTGGGAGCAGACTTAATGATGTGAGCAGACTTGATGAGGCTTTGTTAGGGATCAGGATTAAACAAACGAAGCTTCAACAATCAGCCAGAGGGCGAGCGGCTCATTCTTCCCAAGGTAGCCAAAAAAAAAGTGTGAGCGGCCGACAATGAGAACCGATGTGTGCTGTAACAATTAGAAACAAACAGAATATTGTTATTCCGGCAGCTAGACCGCGTATGTAGCGCCGAGGGTACAGCTAGTCTTTCATATTACATTACCCAAGAAAGGCCAAAAATGAACTAGGGATGCACCGAATAGGCAATTTACCGAATACTTAAGTTGCCGAATACCGAATATATAACCGAATACTCAACTTGCCGAATACCGAATGTAAAACCGAATAGTTAAACTACCGAATACCGAATATATAATCGAATACTCAACTTGCCGAATACCGAATATACAACCGAATAGTTAAGTTGCCGAATACCGAATACCGAATATACAACCGAATACTCAACTTGCCGAATACCGAATATACAACCGAATACTCAACTTGCCGAATACCGAATATACAACCGAATAGTTGAACTGCCGAATACCGAATATATTACCGAATACTCAACTTACCGAATACCGAATATACAACCGAATAGTTAAGTTGCAGAATACCGAATATATAACCGAATACTCAACTTGCCGAATACAACCGAATAGTTACACTGCCGAATACCGAATTATTCGGTTCTGTGCCGAATAATGGCCGAATACCGAATTATTCGGCCGAATACTTGACCGAATACCTGTAATTTAAACATATTTGATCCTTTTTTCCTTCTTTTAGAAATGTCAGAAGACAATTCCTCACAAACCAAAAAGTAAATGCTTAGCTTAACGTTCCTACATTCACACAATTACATAAATTTATACTAAAAAATATTCGGCTGAATACCAACAAATCTTAACACTATTCGGCCGAATACCGAATATCACTATTCGGCCAAAATCAGTATTCGGCCAAATACCGAATATCACTATTCAGCCAAAATCAGTATTCGGCCAAATACCGAATATCACTATTCAGCCAAAATCAGTATTCGGCCAAAATCAGTATTCGGCCGAATACCGAATACTTGAATTTTGGCCGAATAGGCCGAATACCGAAGAATTACCGGATATTCGGTGCATCCCTACAATGAACTAACTGCACAGCTAACTTGTATCAAGTTTATCCATATTTTGCCACTCATCATGCTGACGTCAGTCGCGAAACAATGATAGCAAAGCAAAAGCCGCCGGCAATAACGGATTTCAGTTTTGCAGGAAATGGCCAATCCATCCTGAAATAGTTGAAAGCTCACGAAGTGTTGGTTATTTTGGTTTATGCTAACGTGACAGGTCTGAGATGTTCTAGACCGTCAACGAAGGCATTACAGTGACACGTGCGATGCCACAGACACTTTATTGCTATTCTGTTTGACAAGACGTTGCCGAAGCGGTTTATGGCAAATGCACCTCACGTGACATGTCGCAATTCGGCACAAGGTTAACGGACAGCCGAATCCGACAACGTGACACGAAACACGACTAAAGGTTGTTTTTTTTTCCCGTTATGGCTTCCATCTCAAAATCTATTTGCACGAACAAATAAGATTACAAATGCATAACAGACGACAGCCGCTGACTCTTGTACAAGCTGAACTATACACGTACGAAGAATTGTCTGTGGACAATAGGCTTCATTTACTGAAAATTTAAATTGCTCGAACTCCAGCCGTACTAAACACCCGAGGGGTGGCTCGCTCTAGGAAATCCCTGAACACTCTGGTCAGAAATCCCTGGAAAATCCCTATCCTGGAAATCCTTAGTGAATTCCTTGGAAATCCGCCTCCACATTCCTCATTTGAAGTTACGCCATAGCCATAAAGTGAGCGTAAGAAATTCCTGGAGATCGCAGGAAAATCATTGAAAATCCCTGAATCTTGGAAATTGCAATCTTACTGCACAACATTTTCTAAAGTGGGCAAGACACTGGGCAACCCGTCGGGTAAACCTCACAAGGTATAAATTTTACAACCACTTAATACCAAAAATGATTTCAAAATCCATTTGTAAATTCTTGGTGCAAATAAACAGAATAAACTTTACGTTTTTTTTGGTAAACAATGGATGTTAGTATAGAGTTGGGAGTTCTTCTACCCAGGAGCTTCTAATGCATATACGTCCGTAAGAAGGTGGATACCTACGCTGCAATTCTAGTTTTGCATTTCACCATTTGATACTAGGTCGTTTGGAAGAAAAGCTGCAGAATTCGCTTCCTGGCTCCCCGGTCAACGGTTTTCACATCACGATAATCGTATTTTTCCAGAGCAATACAAGAGGCATTAACTTCCCAACAAACACGAACACTGGCATGGAGCCGGCAGGCATGACGCGCAATTTCTACTCCAGACTGCATGCTCTGCTCCTGATGATCTTATTCTCATGCTTCCTAGTCCTTGGGAGGAAAACACAGAATGAAATGCACGGCTACCCCTTCTGGTGCAAAACCGCTTGCACAGTATAGCATACTTTCCGTCACAAATCCAATCTAGGGAGACGATACTTCTGACAACTACGATTTAATAGTAGTTATACCACCCACGGCGAACTGTATTGGATTTATCACCGGATGGGCGATAAACTCGATACAGTTCGCCCTGGTTGGTGAACTAATTTATCGCACGTCCCTAACTTTCGAAATGAAAAACGAAATTGTTGGGTAAATGGAAAGTTTAACCTTTATAGCTGTATGGTGTCACGTTTGTATAATTTTGTATTGATGCAGTCATGTCTGCTCCCGATACCATTTGACCGTGGGAGGAAGGGGGAGCGTGTTTTGTGTCTTAAGGGTGGAATTTTCTTTTAAAAAAGGCGTAGGAGAAACGCTTTTTTTCATTCAATAGACCAATGTTTATTATCGTGTTGCAGATCACGGAAACTTCGTGTAAAAATTGCGCCATTCACTTCACAGTCACGTCATGTGACATCACCCCACTTCACTGTGCAGGCATCCACATCACCACACTTTAGTGTGCCGATATGAATATCGTGCGCTGTAAAGTGTGGTGATATGGGATATATCCCTGATCGTTTTTAGCATTGTGAAAGTAACAGATCGTGCGACGAGTTTATTTATTAGTTTACTAGTACAAGGTTTCGACAACAAAAATGTCCTCTTCAATTTTCCTCACTTTGTAACCAAACTCAACACTTGCATAGTTTCCAGCGCTTCCGTCTTTCTGACAATTCTAGTTTTCGCAGGTGCCGAACACTCCTAGTGCTCTAGGAGTCACGTGATGACTCTAGTCAACACCGGAAAATCGGCACTCACTTCTTTGCTGGCAAGAGTCCTGTGACTCGACATCTGCCCTGAGCCCCATCTTGCTGACCACTCGAGTCTGAGGGCTTTCGGTAACCTCAGCATACGGTGACCACTGGCCAGCCAGAAAGAAGGAGGGGCTTAAGCTACCTCAACTGCGGGCCATGTTCCAAGCAGAAGACAAGTTCAAGTCTGCTGACAACTTTGGGCTGTTTTGGTGAGCTCACTGGAACGAGAACAAATCTCCCTGCAAAAGAGGGGGGAGGGGAGGGGAGCTGGATGATCTGATTACGTTCTTCTGGATCTAATTCTTGAGACACGGAGCTCTTAGGTGTCTTTGTTCGCCCTCCGTCCATGACCCCTGTGTGTGCACTCGCAAAGCAACATCCAATTGCCATGGATGGCGACCGGTTGCTCCCCCGACACAGCTTTCCCAGCCGGAGGGCCTGCAAAGCCCTTGACATTCGACTATCGGCTCACCATGCTGGACAAACAAAATCGACCCGAGAACCGCAAACGGGCCATGTGACACGTTTGTAGAATTCCTAACATTTCCGGTAAATCTATAGAAACAACAAACCCTAAAATTGTTCTGCTACAACAGTCATTTGTTTGTATGAACTAAGGTACAGTGAAATTAGTAATTTAGTATATTAAAAACAAACAAACAAGAAAATACATTTACAATGGCATAATTGTTTAGCAAGCTATATACAGTATTTATGACGTACACATTTTGCTGTTGTAGGTAGGCTTTAATAATATACGGATTGCAGTGTACAACAGCTTATATTAAAGGTACATATGTGAAGTTTTCGTGGGTGCATTGTTCATCAACAACTTTTCAGATTGCTAATTACAATCTTCTCCAGATGGCCGCAATGCTGTTTGCGACAATTCCTTGATCGACTTAGGAAATTATCCATTACCTTTTTCAATGTTAAAACAGTGATTTGTTGATTTCGTGTTGAATATTGGCCTTCAGTTCGTCTGTAGTGCTTGGTTTGGGATGATACAAACGACCTTTAAGATATACCCACATTAGTAGTCGTAAGGATTGCGGTAAGGCTTCTTGGTGGCCAGAATGTTGACAGTGCGGGGTGAGATGAGGAGTTAAGGTTCGGTTTCGTTTGTTGTTTCTTATGTATCCAGACGTTTTCCATTTGAACACTAATCTCTGGATGGTTGGTCGGGACGGAGTTGTCAGCAGTTAGGCTCCAAATTATTTGGCGTATGCTTGGCGAGTGGTGATTAGTGACATTATTTCAATAATTAGTCAAAACTCCAAACTCGCTGCTCAATTGAGTAAACGTCAGCCATGATACGTGCTGCAATACACTCGTCACGTGTCGTTGTTCCCTTTGTAGATTTACTCTCAACCCTGTTCAGCTAAAAACTTCACAAAACACACTTTCTGTTGCCGCATTGTTATGAAATCTGTGACAGCAGGCTTAGTCTCAGCAATCATTTGAAATGTGTACACCATAAATGTGTCATACTGTATGAACCTAGGTGTAGAAAGTGAGTGCTGTACCTTGTACCAGTTAAATTTCAATTACTTAAAATTGCTAACTTGCGATAGAACATGAGATGAAGTAACAACTGTTGGTTACAGTTGTAAAAGAGTAGAGTAGAGCAGGGAATTTTTAAGAACTGTTGCTAATAAGTTGAAGTCAATGAAAAGCCCAAAAATGTGCACAAGGATGCAAAAAGACAACGTTTCGG
>JAHWFP010233846.1:15162-38861 GCA_023313725.1 Lithobius niger | reverse complement strand
CTGGCGAGCCACTAAGTAAAGATCTGACATTTACTGTCAAGTCGTACTTTGCAACTGACTAATGGATCCCCAGAATTACTGTCGTCACACGTTGAACATGTTCGGAAGAAGAATGTAAGGGGGGAACCGAACGTAAAAATCCAACCAACAGGCACGTCGGAGGCATGGCTCTGCAATACAGTAGACAATACTAACCATACTAGAGCTCCAAGTTTTGTTCTGCCGGAAACTGTCACTGTGCGTCGGAAACGTAGGCCAGCCAAGGGGGAAGGAGGAGAAAATGGAAACCAGCATGCTGATACCCAAAAACCCTCGCAGTCTAAAATTAAGGGAACCAATGTAAATAACAGAGATGCTGTTAGAGAGGTTAAATAAATACAACTCGATATCAATTCACCAACAGGCAGGCAACGAACAGCTTAACAGGAATGACAGAAACCCAGTTGTGATTATTGGAGATTCAAACGTTCGCTCATTACGAACGAACAACAATCGTAAGTCAAAAACCTGGACGGGCCCAGGTTGCAGAGTGCAACACCTTTTGGAAAAAATCCCAATATTCTTGGAAGATACTGGACCAGGGACCCACGTGGTCATCTGTGCAGGCACAAACAACATTATGATTGATACCCCACAAACAATTGTTGGCATGCTAGCTGAAGCATTATCGATGGTTAAAGGGTTGAATGCAAGTGCGAAACTTTCCTTTATTAGCCTCTTTCCACGCTTGAAACGTATTGGGTCCCGCGAAGATAAGGAAGTTATCGCAACAAATGAGCTACTTAGACAACTTTGTGTGGACAAGGGGGCTAACTTTGTATGTACTGACAATCATATAATGACAAACAGGGGTTTGATGTCGTGGGATGGAATCCATCTTACAAAGGAAGGGAAAAAAGTGTTATCCTCTGAAATGAGAATGATTTTATCAGATCGACAGAACAAATCTGCAAGTGAAGACCAGTTGGAAAACTAAACAAGTGTAAAGGGACGTTTACCGGTCACTACACCAACCCGACACCACGTCCTTTGAACAACTTTATTGGTGCAAATGACTCGCATATCGCAAATGCAACATACAATGTAACTAAATCTGATAATTGTAAGTTAACTAGGAATCTAACCTGCCTTCTTTTAAATGCACGAAGCCTAGTTGCTAATCTGATTGAATTTCACAATCTTCTTATGGCTGACCAGTACGACATTTTGTTTGTTACCGAAACCTGGCTAAATTCATCGGTAACAGATGCTATGGTGATTAATGGTAATCCTTACGATATAGTGAGAAGAGACAGGGGAACTAGGGCTGGTGGGATTGCGGTTGTTTTCAGAAAAGGATTGGGTGTTGGTGTCAACCTAGTCGGTGACGAGGCAGAGGCAATGAAGGTACAATTAGCACCCTTTAAATTAAACTGTATTGTTTGTTATATCCCTAACGGAGAGATTGAAGATCAAATTGATAAAATGGGGGCGTTTATTAACTCGGTCATCGCCACGGAATATTCTAATATTGTATTAGGGACCTAAATCTGTCGACTGTTGACTGGACAGTAGGAGCTGCGACAAACCGTTTTCATAATAAATTTCTAAACTTAATTGTGAACTGCGGGTTTCGCCAGTTGGTTACTAAGCCGACTAGGGACAGGAATATTCTTGACGTAATTTTGACAGATGATGACCGCGCAATATACGATGTAAATACCATTCCTGGACTGGGCATGAGTGACCATAATATGGTCTCGTTTAAACTCTATCATAATCTTTCGATTGTGCATAACAATTATAATCAACACGTTGACTTCAACCAACTTCGTTTCAAACTAAATACACTTGATTGGGAATACGAGTTAAAACCCTTTACACAGGTAAATGAAGCATGGGACCACTTCCTATTTATTATTCGTAATTTTACTAATGACTGTACTAGAACCTCGAAAAAAAAAGCGAAACTTTACAAAGTACACTCCAAAGAACTTGGGGTCCTCGAAAGGAAAAAACGTAGTGCTTGGAAGATGTACACTTCCGACCGTTCCGAGGAAAATAAACTAATTTTTAACAATTATAAAAAAAAATATTCTGATTGCGTTAAAAATTTACATTACCTCAGAGAAAAAAAGACTTTAGAAGAGGGAAATCTGTCCGCTTTGTTTCGTTTTTATCGCCAGAAAACAAATTCGTCAAGAACTATTCCTCCATTAAGAGTAAACGATACCTTACTTGATGATCCGAAGGAAAAGGCAACAGCTCTAAACTTAGAATTTTCTAAAAACGGGGTGATTGATAATGAACACCTTCCAAATTTAACGGCTACACTCAATTACAACAATAAGAAAACATGTAGACACGTCCTCTTCAATCAAGCAGATGTCATTTCTACCTTGGATCACTTGAAACCAAGTCACGCAATTGGGCCTGAAGGTTTTTCGACTTTCTTTTATAAACAAATCTGTACCCAAATTGCATTGCCTCTAAAAATAATTTTTTCACTATCATTTTCAACAGGAAAAATTCCAAAAATCTGGTCGACAGCAATTGTTGTGCCAATCTTCAAAAAGGGTAATCCAACAGACTTAAAAAACTACCGACCAATATCCTTGACTTCTGTTCCTTGCAAAATAATGGAATCCATCATTCGCAACGTAATGTTACTACATGTTAATCAATGCAATATACTTAAAGATGACCAATTTGGATTTCGTGAAGGTCGCTCAGCAGTGCACCAGTTGTTATCATCGCTTGATAAATGGACCGAAGCTAGGGACCTCGGGATTAATACGGACATAATTCTGTTTGATTTTAAAAAAGCTTTCGAATCGGTGGTCCACTTGAAACTACTTCACATTCTAGAATTTTATGGATACGAAGGCGAGTTACTGCAATGGATAAAGGCTTTCATTTGTAATCGCTCCCAACGAGTGATGATTGATTCCGCACTTTCTGATGAAGCCAACGTAATCAGTGGGGTCCCGCAGGGATCAGTCCTCGGCCCACTGTTATTTATCCTTTTCCTGAATAATCTCACCAGCATAAGTGAAGTTGTGAACCAGGAAAAATTTGCCGACGATTTGAAATTACACACTTCTATTATAAATAATTCTGACTGCATGAGGCTTCAACAAGAAATCGATAATGTCAATGCTTGGGCTGTAAAGTGGCAATTGCCGCTTTCTACCGAAAAATGTTTGAGCTTCTGAATAAATCTGAATATCATAATTACATTCTTGGTACGAAGGACTTGTTATCTGTTACACGCGTTAAAGATCTCGGAGTTTGGTTTCAACAAGAACTCAAGTTTACCACCCATTGTCACCATATCACTATGATGGCTAACCGTAGATCTGCTATTGTAAAACGATGCTTTACATCGGGCAATTTGGATACCAAACTTTGGGCGTACAAAGTTTATGTTCGACCACTTCTTGAGTATGCTAGCCAAGTTTGGTCACCGAGTTTACTGAAGGATATTGACCAAATCGAGTCGGTTCAGAGGCGCTACACTAAATCCTTGCCGGGGCTTAATAAAAAACCATATTCCCAACGGTTGAAACTCTTGGATTTGGACTCTCTCGAATTACGCAGATTAAAGGCGGATCTAATTCTTACTTATAAAATTTTACATTATAACTTACCGCTCACCCTTTCGTTTTTTGAAATCAACACTGATACGCGTACACGTGGACACAAATTGAAGCTGATTATTCCAAAATTTAAACTGGGCTGTAGGAAGGCTTTTTTTCTCCATTCGAATCGCACCTGTTTGGAATTCCCTTAGTGAAGATATAGTCTTGGCACCATTACTCTACATCTTTAAAAAATTATTAAATGACCATAATCTGAAAGCAAACTTACTCCGCCCCGAATTATGTCCATGATTGAAAGACTGATTTGATTGTGATTGGACGCTGTCCTTTGACCTTTCTGTTTTGTATTTTGATTTGTAGTTTTAGTTTTATATACTTTTAAGTCTACATATTCGACGTAGTATCATTGTACTGATTATTTTGTTTATTTTCCTTGTTTTTAATGGCTGGTAAGTCATAAGTGGTTTCTTGAAACCCTCTCTTGCCATTTGCTTTTCTGGAGCAATAAATTTGTTATTATTATATTATTATTATAATATCAAATGAAACAAAATGGCGGCCATAGGAAGCCGTTAGCATTAGGCTTGTGTACAACCGTTGAGGGGATATTTAGGAGTTCACAGAAATAAAGTTCCCAGTACTTGCGTCAGGCGACTAGCCTTTGATGTTTAGAAAATTTAAAAGACATCAATCCTTACTTTCAAGTTTGTTAATGTTAACATCTTAAGTTACTGTTAAGTGCTTTAAAAAAATAATAAAAAGGACGTTTGGCAGCATATGCTTACCTGCAACACATGTCTCACATTTAACCCAAATACAAGAAAGTTTCAAAACCCTTCCCACAATGCTTTTCCTAAAATGTCATTAAGGCAACACTAAACAAGAGTTTCTGAGTAAACTAATAAACGGAGATGCTTGCATTACAATTCAATATAATTAAAAATAACAATTAGCTTCCCACACATTTTTACTATCAACCCCCCCCCCCCCCAAGTTTTCAGAATTTTTGGTTATGACTTAATGAAATAAAACCAAACGGAGTATTACAGTCTATTAAGAGCATTTTTTCTTATGTGTTGGTTGGGTGGGGGGTGGGGGAACGGGTTTGAGGGGGATGGCTTAGCTTTTTTTCCCCTTAAAGATATACCAAGAAAAAAATTTAAAAATAAGGAAACTTGAGGCTAACAATATAAAATATTTCAACTTCTAAGTTTTATTTTAGTAAGTTGCTAAGCCACCCTTTCTGGAGCTTGAATCAAGCTCCTATATGCTAGCAAGCGAAGTCGGCTCATGTATGACTCCGCATCACCCAAGACATGGCCACCTACAGTAAAGGCCGTTTCATCTTTACCTTCCACAATGCTCCGCTAGAAGGCGAAACAAATATCTACGCGACAAGTTTGCCAAGTGGCGTCATCGGTTGGTTTGGCAACCTCGTCGGTATAATTTGAAATTTCGCCGATTGGTGTGGAGACGGCAGTACCTAGCAAACTTGCGCTTGCTTCTACGTCATTTGTTGATTTTAGTTGCTTTTTTTGGTCTGATGTGATACGGCCTTTAATGTAGGTGGCTTTTCCAAGACCGTTTTTCCTAAATAAATTGGACTACGCATGCGCGAACTCTGACGTCAGTTGTGTTCTTTGTTGCGTCATGTATTTGTTATCTCTAATATCAAGATGGCTGTCGTTGTCGATCCGACTCTGGACCATACTTATTATGAAACGTAAGTGGGACTAAAAATTGTATTCGAGTGTATTATGCTAAAATTGGCAATGCGGAATTTACGTTAGGATCAACATTTATCCCCGCCGATGATTTTCCCAATATTCCGCACGCCGTTGCTCATGAAAAATAATTTCGGCACGCTGCCGTTGCCTGCCGCCGTTAATTTTTCGGCGCGCCATGCCATTAGGTAGTTTTGCATTTTAATTCAAAATTTCAGTTATAATTTTTTAACGAGTTTTTCTCGATCTAAGGAACCTTAAAAACAAAAAAAAAAGGTAAGAAAGATTAAAATCCTTGCCGGGCCTAGCCCGAAGGGCACCTTCTATATTTTTTTCGTAAACAGTTCCGATAGGCGGGTTATTGTTGTCAGATTCGTGCAAGAATTTCGTAAAGAAATAAACTGCTTATGCAAAATACCACAACATTATTATTTTCATAGACGAATGACAAAGCTCTCTGCTGGGTGGTTCCGATAGGCGGGTTGTTATTGTCAGTTTCGTGTGGTTTTGTTGTTATTGTCAGGTTAGGTTAGGTAAGTTTGGGGTTTTGCATTTCATACTGAGGTAATTAACTGGTTGGGGTTGGCATTTCATACTGGGGCAGTTAATTGGTTAGGTTATGTTAATAATGATTTAAGGAGTTTCCACAATTTGGGACCAATTTGTAGTGCCTGCCGTGAAAATTAAAGGTAGGTTTTTTTCTCTTTTTTTTTTCGAATTTCGGGCCATGTGCGTAAAGGGAAGATGGGAAGAAAACTGGCTCTCGTCCGATTTTTTTTTAATGGACTAAGAATTACCTGCCGAGTAATGTTTTCCTCTTCCAGTTTTTGGGGAAAACGCACCGTTTGGCTGTGGTGAAGGTCCATAGTTAGCACCGCGCTGCGCCAGAAAGCATGAAACTGGGCAAAAGTCCGGCAAGTGAAACGCCAAAGCCCAAACCAGTTCATTACCTCAAGTGAAATGCCGAAGCCGGTTCCTAACCTATCCGTCAATAACAACACGACCAACCGATAATAACCACGTTTTTTGTGGTTGTTGTTGTTGGTGGTGTACAAAATCAAGCTCCATAGATCACAGTTGAGTTCTTGTTTTGTAGCTGTGATGTTCTCCAAGTGCCCCTGTCTAAGTAAAAAAATACACTAGCTGGACAAGGGATATTTCTCACGTTGTAAAAAGTTATTTACGCAACGTTACCTGCAAATGGATGTGGTGGCAGTTGCATGAATGAAGCGTTTCAAACACTGGAATAAACAATCGTCAACATGTTCGTTAACTTCCGTGCACGGATGTCCAATGCTGTTTCTGTTTATGAGCTGCAAACATTCAAGGTGTTGTCATAAGTAACAGACCTAAAGCATTTGTTGATGATTATACGACTGCGGTTTTCTAACGATGCCTGTAACCTGACATTAAAACTAAACGAACGCTAATTATTTTACAAATATATCCCAAGCACGTAAGCAGGAGGGGTTTGACCACAAATTAACAAGCATGAGTTACTTTTGGTTTGGTAAGGGCGCATTTACGCAACGAGACCATCTCACTCGCCGAAAGCTATTTGCTAGGCAACCATTATTTATTTACGATTAGTTTCCCGTTTCTATTAAATGAATGCGGTAATAGACAACAAATGAAATGTATTATAAATAACTGCACGGACAAAGAACAAAGTGTTGCTATTTCACGCTATTTCCAAAATTCGATTTTCTCCCTGAAAAATCAGCTTCTAGCAGTGATCAACGACAGTGATCAATAGCTACTCGTAGCGAGAATTCAAAATCCAACGTGGCGTCCCCTTCGGGGTTGTCGAATCGAAGACAAACCATCGAATACCGGCATTCAGAAATCTGTTCGTCGTCTTGTACTGCAGTATAAATTGTTTTCTAGTTGCCATAAATCTACGCTGTCATGTTGCAAGCATCGTACGTCGTGTCGCGAGGCACGAGGAGGAGATTTGCGTCCGCGTTGTTGCCATGGTTACTACGTATAGACAACTTGAAAGCCTCATTGTTCGGTAAAGGCGAGAAGATGCCAGCATATTAATTTAGTATTAACCAAGTAAAAGGTAGTAAGCGAGAAAAGTGTCGTTGCGTAGACCAGCCCTCACAGGTCTGTGCGAAAACTTTTAAAATTTTTTTAGCCATATAATCTACAAAACCAAGAGAGCTGGATTTTTGAAGTATGTAGCAATTTAAAATAAATAACAACAAAAGGACTGAACATGGCATATTTAGGTGGTGTGGGTGTACGCATACACAACTTGCCAAGATACGCTTAAAAAGACACTGGCTATCAACAGCCGTAGTTACATCCATCGTTGGCATAATCGAGAGGGTTCCGCTTTCTTTGCTATAGTTTCTTCCACATTATGTTTTCAGAAAACTGACTGGATGACGACTCATTTCTTTACACTAAGAGTGCAAAAACATGAGGATATCACACTTGTACACTCAACAAAGTTACTGTTAGAATTTACGAATGGGATGTTTACGGATTTTTTTGTACTCGTAGTGGAAGAAAACGTGGCGTCATACAGTCAGTTTTCTGAAAACATAATGTGGAACAAAGTATAATAGGCTAGGGGTTCCCACTTCTCTCTTGCAGTCTGTGACCCTACTACTTTTTCAACGGTGTGTCCACTGTTTGCAATTAATTTGAAAGTTGGTCAACAGTCAATCGTATACATGATTTAAATGGTGTATACAATTATTTTCAAATTCGAACGCTCGAACATTCCGTGAAATGAGCGTGCTACGTAGTTGTAATTGGCAGAACCGTGGCACGGTTCATGGGCCAGTTTTGTTGAGCAGTTATTAAAATTGTTTGCCAGGATAACGTCATTACTGTCGTGAGTAGGGGTTATATGTGATATGGTTGGTCAAACCACCGGTAGCAAAAGGCACACTTGTATTTGGCTGCCTTTAGTTTGTGTTTTGCTACCTGATCTCTGCCTGAACGAAAGTGTAAAATTTCCTATGTCTCCCTTCTCCTGAAAACGAGGGAATTTATTAATAATAATTGTATCCATTAATGGAAGGGAAATGTCAGGGCAACTTAATAACCACTAATGTCATTTCTACTTAAAAAGAAATATAGTTGTACACTATCGTTCAAAAGTAATCAATAAAAATGGATACAGTTTTACACTACCGTCAACAGCAATCAGTAAAATTTTACATTTCATCCTTACGAAAAGTGAAAGTCTCGTTTTAAAATTTTTAAAATTGTCTGCCTCCACCACCTCCGAGGGAAGAGACTTCCAGTTGAATTTGGCTCTTACCAGCATGACGAGAAGTGACATCAAGGGTTACCGTATTAACTAGCAATCACGTGATCGAGTGACATCAAGGTTTACCGCATTAACCAGAAATCACGTGATCGAGTGACATCAAGGTTTACTCTAGAAATAGGAAGTCACGTGACTGAGTCACGTCAAGGTTTACTCTATTATCCGGAGGTGACGTCAAGGTTTACTAGAACGCACGTTAGTCTCGTGATTGAATAACGTCAAGGTTAACTCAGAAGCGACGTCAGTCGATGGTGTGCTTGAATTATTGGTCACTGTTTACTTGAAGTTAGCAAAGTTTTTGCTAAGTGTTCGCCATTTTTACAACTTTATATTTGAACTGTGAACTTGGATGTACCAGGAGAATTTTCGGTCCAGGTTTATGCGGTTTTAGCGAGTTTCCACTACATAGTACAATTTTGTACTAATCTTTTTATTTCTACTAAGGCTTGGAAGCAGTACCACTTGAATTTTTCGTCGACGTTTATGTAAGTTTGCACTAAATGTTTTACCTTTTTAACTAGTCTAATACTTCCGCTATAGGCTTGGGCAGGCTTACTTCGGTTTAATGAGTTTAGCAACTTTTCTGCTAAACGTTGCACTTTTTTTGAGTAATCTTATGTTTCTGTTAAAGTTTATTGGATGTAAAACTTGGTCCCAGTTGATTTAAGTTTGGCGGGACTTGCACTAAGTGTTGCACATTTTTTTACTAACCTTATTATTTCCCATTAGATTTGGACAAAACTTGGGAGTTCATGTTACTTAAGTTTTGGGTGTTTGCACTAAGTGCTGCATATTTTTTATTAGCCTTATATTTCAGGTAAGATTTATTGGATGTCATGTTTATATTTTCGGTCCAAATGCATTTAGTGGGATTTGTGCTGAGTATTGCATATTTTTTGCTATTGTTAAATTTATGTTAAGGTTTATTGATTTTGGAAGGGTTAACATTTTTTTTTTCAAACTTATCACTATATACAAAAAACAAACAAGAATTTCATAAAGAAATACATGAACTGCTTATGCAAAAAATCGCAACATTAATATTTTCATAGACGAAAGACAAAGCTCTCTATTGGGTGGTTCCGATAAGCGGATTGTTATTGTCAGTTTCGTGTGGTTTTGTGTAGTTTTGTTATTGGCAGTTAGGTTAGGTTAGGTAAGTTTGGGGTTTTGCATATCATACTGAAGTAGTTAACTGGTTGGGGTTTGGCATTTCATACTGGAGCAGTTAATTGGTTAGGTTATGTTAATGATGATTTAACGAGTTTCCGCAATTTGGGATCAATTTGCAGTGCCTTCCGTGAAAATTAAAAGTAGGTTTTTTTCTCTTTTTTCGAATTTCGGGCCATGTGCGTAAAGGGAACATGGGAAGAAAACGGGCTCTCGTCCGATTAAGAATATTACCTGCTGAGTAATGTTTTCCTCTTCCATTTTTGGGGCAAGCGCACCGTTTGTCGTGGTGAAGGTCCAAAGTTAGCACCGCACCGGAAAGCATGAAACTGGGCGAAAGTCCAGCAAGTGAAACGCCAAACCCCAACCAGTTCATTACCTCAAGTGAAATGCCGAAACCGGTTCCTAACCTAACCTAACCGACAATAACAACAAAACCACACGAAACTAACAATAACAACCCACCTATCTGAACTGTTTACGGGAAAAAATATCAGCTGAAAACAAGGGAAGAAAACGGCCTCTCGTCCGTCTGCGCAAAGAGTGCGGCCAGTGGCGTAGCTACAGGGTGGCAAGGGTGGCAGAATCCTACCGGCCCCCGGAAGAAAAAAAAATTATTTACATTAAAAAAAAGCTCTAAATTGCCTTAGCGAGGCGAGTTTTCTTTTCGTTGAGCTCCCCCGAAGGAATGGGGTGTAGAATGTCTCTGAATCCGATGGCCATGCATGGTGGGGTTTTTGCTTTTCGTCGAAAGTTTCTGCCGGTAGTACGTAATGTAGTAGTTAAACAAAAATAAAATACGAGAAAACGAACGTATTTACCAGGGGCAAAAACGCTAAAAGAAAATTAACGTAAGAATGAAGTATAATTGACTGGAACGTCAAAAATATTAAGCCTTTATAAAGCAATTAATATTGGGGGTCCCAAGCGCTAATTTGCCACCGGCACAGCCTAACGTAGCTACGCCACTGAGTGCGGCTTTCATTAATTTCTGACGGCCAAACGAAGCCATTGAATAATTTTATGGGAAAATATTGTTCAGTTGATCATTTTACGTCATTCAAGCCCAACGAGAGATCAATCGGTGAGGAGCCCTTATTCTTCCCATTAGCCGCGTAAAGTAAACTTGTTCCCTCTATTGTTTATTTTACTATCGAAAGTGATCGTGGAATAAATTTATAATTCTGCGTTTGTTCCGTTAGCTACGCACCTAGTATGCACTATCCCGTTGCCTCACACGTTTACACTAAATAATCAATTATACAATAATTACCTGATTAACAGGAGCCACACAACTACACGAATTGCCAATACGCGTAGAATCCTAGGACAGTCTTCCCGGCGAACCGTAAAGTAGCCGCCATTTTTTTTTCAGTGGTTCGCTAATAAACAACAGATAGAAATCCGTTTTCCGTGCATGTTGTCAAAACATGAAATAAGCTGGGCCAGTTTCGGTTCAACTTTTTTTTCGTACAGAAACATAATTGGCAAACATTTTTATTCAAGGACCTACAACCCTTCATATGCAAACGATTCAACCATAAACTATTCAATAACAACGCCTACAGTTTGCTGGCACGTTTTCTAATCGAAATCAAGAAAAATCGACTAATATTTCAGTCACTTCCAGCCAGACGCTAAAGGTGAGGCATGACCCGTTCAAATAAACGACTGGAGTGGGACGTGACGTCATTTAACAATAGCTCACGACGCAAGCCCCTTTTTCTCCCCGACTGATTTCAACAACTGCTTTATGCATTACATGCATAAGCAGTTAAAAAGATAAACATGGATTCAATTTCAATTATTGTAACTTGAGTGGGTGTGCAGCTAAGCTCTGCTGCAAGTGTGGAGCTAAGCTAAGCGTGGAGCAAAGCTAAGCTGCAACTTATAAACGCCTACATACCTAGGTCTCAGAAAAGAGTACGAATCAGGTCTAGTGACCTTGGACAAGTATTATAGCATACTAGAGGAAGCGCCTACGTACGGCTGGCCTTAGATGCACTGGTACGGTTTGATTGCTCATGTGGCTGCCCATGTTTCACCAAATTAAGTGTCCTCAGCCATTTTTGGTGCAAACTGGCTAAGAAACGCTGATTTTCGTCCGCTTCGCTCACTCAATCAGCACATTCAGTGGCTCAAATCACAGGATGCACAGTTTTAGAAATGTGTGCGGTCAACCGTCATTACGTGAAACAATTTTTCGCGGGGATGTAAAATAGTAAGGTTTCGTACAACAAAGTGGAACCTTTACACGGCGGTTTTGGCATTTTTCTTTTCTGTGGCAGGAAGAAAGTAAATCGGCGGCATAACAATGCCTCATTATTGTTTCGTTTTCGTTTACAGAGGTATTATTGTCGTCCACTACTTTGCAAGATAGCAATGATAAGCCTCGTTCTCAGCAGTGATTGTTGCTGTCCACTTTGAAAGAATTCAGCTCTGCTCTGAAAGGCCGCATCAAAAAAAATTAATATGCCATTGTATCGTTTCCAACTGCCAATTTCGAGGCCTTAGAAACTAATAACGCATCTTAGTTTGATTTATAACTATATGCGTTTAGCTGAAACACGGTTTCTTTCATTTTACCCATCAACAATCAGTGGTTTAGACGATAGTGGTCACAGCATGTGCACAAAGATTGTTACGCACCTTAGAAAATACACAACACGTCCACGAAGAATGGTTCTCTGCTTCTGTGCCATGGCGAGGGGTACAGGAAATCCTGTTGCAGGCCTCCTTACATGTTTTGCCACCCTAAGCTGGTGAACAGGGAGCAGCTTGGGACCCCAGGTCTCGGGGAGTCTCTTTCGCTCCACCAGAGCTTGGCTGAATTCACGTCTCCTTGTTTTGCGAAGGCATTCCGTCCTAAGACTTGGTATGACCAACTCGCGGTGGTTCGGGAGGATCCTCCTCTTCCAGGTGTTGTAAGCATCTTTTGTGACGCGTCGTTCCATAGGGAGCATTGGAAGGGGGGAGCCGGACATTTGTGCAATAATTGCACCTAGAACGTAGTTATTTTCTCTGTGGCCTGCCCTCTGCATTCTTCGCTGAGCTTGTGGCTTTGTCAATTGAGATGGATGAGGATTTGGACCTAGGCCTGCCGGCCTTTCTGGTTTTCTCGGATTCCGCTTCAGCTATTGCGTTTCTCTGGCGTTCGTCTGCTACATTACGAGTAGAGCACCCGGTTGCCATTGAATTTGGCAGGAAACTTGTAGCAGCCCTCCAACGTGGTGTGGTTGTCAATGTGCGGTGGGTGTCTAGCCACTCCTCTGTTTTTCGTAATTAGGTTGTGGACGGGCTTGCAAGGCAGGGCTATCTTGCAAGGGTGAACGCTGTGCACTGCCCTGTGCTTTACAAGGATCTTCGGCCTGTTCTGTCCTTGCTGGCAGGCCAGGCTTTGCAGTCTTTGTGGGACTCCGGGACTATGGGCAGGCGCCTGTTTGATATACATCCATCGGTCACAGAGCCTTCCATTTAGGACTGTCTGCCATGGCGTGATGCAAGCCATTTGACCAGACTCCGTACAGGTCACATCTTGCTGCGGATCCACATGTTCCGATTTGGTAGGTGTGAGTCACCAATTTGTGCGTGTGACACCGGAGAAGAGTCAGTGGAGTATTTTCCTTTCTTCTGCCCTTTGTGTGCTCACTTCCGTGTCCACCCAGATTTGGTTAAGGAGACGTCTCTGGTGGGGGCTCTGGGGTTTTCCATCCAAGTTGCGTTGTTTGGAATACGCAAAGGGGTGTTGTGGCCTTTTGTCGGTCGACTGGTTGGTTAAGACGATGGCGATATTCGTTTTTTTTTTCAGTCGCTCTGTGTTCGTTCGACTTTGGGTTGAGCACACTCTGTGATGTCTGTGTGCTCTATGTAGCCTCTGTATCACTTTTGGCACTGGTTGGTTTTGTGGTGAGGACAGTACACGTTTGTTATTGTTTGTTTTAGTTTCTTAGGTTAGAGTAGAGCGTACAGGGCAAGGCCTGTATAGAGCTCTCATAGTATGAATAAATAAATAAATGAAAAGAGATTAAAGTGATGGTTGTGGCCGTTTCCTTTTCTTTGTTGCCGTTTCTTTTCGCCCATCCAGAATTATTATATAGATTCTATGCGCACGGTGATAATAATGAAATTTCGTACACTGTGAATGGCGGAGAAAGCTGGATTAGAGTGGAAGTAAATAAACAAAATTGATTATCAATAATCCGACTTATGGAATTTTGCACATGCTCATCTTTTGGAAATACACCATTTACTAGTCAATACGACTTTTTCCTGCACGCTGGTAACAATTAAAGATGGCCTCGGCTTAACAATTGATTACAAACAAAAACGTCAAGTGTATAGTAAAAAAAGAGGTTATAGATTGAAGTTTAACTTTATTTGTTAAAATGTACACGATAAAAATTTGTGATTCTTAATTTAAATAATCAAATGAGAAGTGAGAAAATTGCATCAGCTTAACCGCTATGCATAGGACAAGCAATGGCGTCGAGCAGTTTTGCCAACAATCAACGAGTGGCGCAGACACGAGTTATTGTTGCCAGAACTCCCGAGACAGCTTTGGTTATCCTGCTTATAGCAATCGCATATTGTTCGAGTCGTGGCTGCAACAAAGAACAAATCATACTGACGTTATTTAATTCAGAAGCTTGACAAGGCGATTGCGCGTGCAACAGTGTTAATACAAAGACAACACCATCTTTGCTTGTCTTTATTGATTGTAACCTGATTCCGAAGTTCCCCATCACCTTTCATACCGCGGAAACACAACAACGAATAGCCAAAACTCGATTACTTCGAAATCGAGTAACAATCCAGAATTGAATGTAGAGAACCTTTGTTGGCAAAATGATGTTATTCAACGTTAGTAGGGGAAAAGGCTATATTAAGCATCTGACGCATAGAGGTGGAGAGAGCATTTTGTCGACCTGGACGAGGGCTCCGAGACGTTGCTCTAGATGAGGGTGGGAAATCACATTCCACGAAACATCCAATGATGAACCATCCGGCGACGAGTCGCCCGACGACGAAACATCCGACGATGAGTCATTCAACAATGAGTAACCCCATGACGAAACTTCCGACGACGAAACTTCCGACGATGAACAATCCGACGACGAGTCACCTGACGACGAACTGTCCGTCAACGAAACATCTGAAGACGAAACATTCGACGATAAGTAACCCCATGATTAATCATCCAATGACGAGTCACCTGATGACGAATCTTCCAACGACGAACCATCCAACGACGAGTAACCCGACAATGAAACATCCGACGATGATTTACCCAACGACGAACCGTCCATCGAAAAACGTCTGATGACAAAAACATCTGGCAACGAGTCACTCGACGACAAACCATCCAACGACGTGCCACCCGACAACAATTCACCCGATGACGAACCTTGGATGACGAACTATCCTATGACGTCTTTAGAGGGAAAATTTTGCACTTTTGAACACTTTTTTACTGCCAAGAGTATCTTTTAGAGGGAAAATTCTGTACTTTCAGCACTTTTTTACTGCCAGGAGTACCTTTAGATGGAAATTGTGCACCTTCAACACTTGTTTACTGCCAAGTGTGTCTTTAGAGGGAAAATTGTGCACTTTCGTCGGTCAGATAAACCAGGTTCGGATGAATCAGGGTTGGATGAATCAGGTTTAAATTACAAAGATAATACTGATCCAGATGAGTTGGTGAATAGGCTGAGGCTCTTGTGCACAGCACCACTGGGAGGTGAAGACGCGTCTGAAGAGGAAATTATGGAAATTCTGGCTGAATTACAGGAGAGAGAAATTATAAGCGAAGTTGAAAAGAGGGCTGCACAGCACAATCTAACCCAGATTGGAATTTTTTGCCTGGCTGAATGGATTTAACACGGCGCAGTTTTGTATAGTATCAATAAAATGATATTAAAAAAAAGCAGTTTTTTCACTACATTTCCAAAGAATGGGTAGGTAATATTCAACGTGCTTGAGGAACATGGTGAGAGCAGGCAAACATAAACTAGGAACGTATCTAAAAGTTTTGATTGATGTTTGCATATTCCCATTACGATTTACATTAGTTTATTAAGAGTTTTATGAATGAGTAACAGGTGAGGAGTGTGGGTTGGTACAATGGCACGGGTTAGCAATATTCAAACGTGAACGAAGAACAAGGTGAGAACATCGAAACATGAATGCGAAACTTATCTAAACGTTTTTCTTGATGTTTGTAGGTTTCTATAGCAATTTACATTCGTTTATTCACAATTAAGACCTGTTTATCTGCGTCATCTTGAAAGAACGCGTAGGAAACAACCAAACTTGAATGAGAAACGTGGTAGGAACATCAAACACAAACGAGAAAAGTATTTAAATGTTTTTATTGACGTTATTCATGAGTTGCATTCGTTTATTGCACGTTTTGATAACGCAACACTGCGAAGGTCCCACAGGGGCCCCTTAAAGCAGTATGTGAGGGATGACACCAAGGGGTAACCAGAAATTCTTGGAATTTGCGACGGATAAATTACACATTCTAAGGTAGAGTCGCCTTCAAATGTACGCAGAATTTACATATGTTTTTGTAGAATTTACATATCCTGACGGGAACGTTGTCTGGTTTCTAAGTGTCACATTGGGTTTAATTTGGTAGTATTTACAGGGTATAGTCAAAAAGTTCGCGGTCTATCCGCAAGTTCATCACGTGGGAAGTAGGTTTTAGCACACGGAAAGTGGGCTTCAGCACGTAGGTAGCGCACAAAATTAGATGGTTACAACCCCATATAGATAGAGGAAAGTGATAATTTTCCCTCTAAAGACACTCTTAACAGTTAAAAAAGTGCTTTTTTTTACCCCCTTCTCAGAATGTTCCCTACACGTTTAGCAGTAAGAATTGTGCCCCCTACCCATCCAGATAGATGATATTCGGCACGTGGAAAGTCGGTAGCAGGTTTCAGCGCGTCATAAGCGGGTTTCAGTGTACAATGTGTACATAGGTAGATGAAAGTACATAATATTTCTCAAAAAGACACTCTTGACAATAAAAGGTGCTGAAAGTGTATAATACTCCATCTAAAGACACTCTTGGCAGTAAAAAAAGTGCTGAAAGTGCAGAATTTTCCATCTAAAGACACTCTTATAGCAATAAAGTGCTGAAGTGCAGAATTTTCCCTCTAAAGACGTCGTTGGATGGTTCGTCATTGGATGTTTCGTTGTCGGATGGTTCGTCGTCGAATGGTCCGTCATCCAATGTTCGTCGTCGGGTGAATCGTTGTCGGGTGACACTTCTTCGGACAGTTCGTCGTTGGGTGAATCTTCATCGGATGTTTCATCATCGGGTAACTCTTCGTCAGATAATTCGTCATTGGAAGATTTGTCATCGGGTGACTCGTTGTCGGATGGTTCATCATGGGGTGACTTATCGTCGAATGTTTCATCGTCGTATGTTTTGTAGTCGGATGTTTCGTCGATGGACAGTTTGTCATCAGGTGAATCGTCGTCGGATTGTTCATCGTCAGAAGTTTCGCCATCAGATGGTTCGTCGTGGGGTGACTCATTGTTGATGACTCGTCGTCGGATGTTTCGTCGTCGGGTGACTCGTCGTTGAATGGTTCGCCGTCAGACGTTTTGTTATCGGACGTTTCGTCAACTGTGATTTCCCACCCTCATCTAGATCGACGTCTTTGAGGCTTGGTGGGGGAGGGGGGTGCCAGGCCGCGGGTGAGGTCCCATGGGGTCGGGTTCGTGGGGGTTGACAAAAAAACCCTCGTACAGGTCGACAAAATGCTCTCTTCCCCCTCGTCCAGATTCACGCCAACCAAGATGGCAGCATCTAGTGGAAAACAAAATGGCGGTGCCCAGTGGGGCAGCCATCTTGGAAGACAAAATGGCGACACCCAGTGGGGTGGCCTCTTGGAAAACAAAATGACGGCGTCCAGGGGGGCGGCCAGCTTGCCTTGGTGTGTGTGTGTGTGTGTCTGTGCATCCGATGCATAATATAGTCTTTTTCCCTACTAAGGTTGTGCGATGATGCATCCTTTTGGATTCTTGAACAATGAAGTGTAAGACAATAAACGTGTAATTACAGGACGGAGATCCAAATGGGCTCCATCAGTGATAAATACTGCCCATTTATTTATTGATGACGTGTACACGTGTTCGAAAAATAAATATGTAATTGAAAGCGCTACATTAAAAATATATTAAAAATAACCAAAATATGACAGACGGTTGTGTCGATACGGCTAGCTTTAGGCTTCTCTGGGAAACAACCTTCATCGGGTGAGAGCTATCCACGAACTAATTTGTATTAGTTTTCAAGCTGAAATGGTTAATATTTACAGGTAGAATTGGTGTACACTTTACAAGTGTTGAATGGTTGTAGTGTTGTGTTACCGTAGGTTTTTTCATGATTTTGTTGTATTATGTTAACGTATTGCAAACGCAAATAAATTATCTTAAAATTAACAAATAAACATGTAAAAATTGAAATTGCTATATTTAATTAAATGTCATCAAAATATGACAGACGGTTGTGCCAGCAAAGCTAGCATTAGCCTTTTCTCGGAGGCAACCTTCATCGGGTAGCATGAGAGCTATTCACCAACTAATTTGTTTTAGTTTTCAGCATACTTCACACTATCTGATCGTTAGTTAGCACGTGGTTCGAGTCATAGCTGCATTGCTGGTTATTATTTCTAATGTATTTTATGATTTATGGTTCATTTTATGAGTTTGGTGTGTCAAATCAAATAAATTAACGAAAAATCGGTATGAATAACAAAGAAGTATTACTCATAAATTGGTTTGATTATGTTACTCACAAGTATAAAAAAGTATTAAAATAAGCATGCAGTAGTAAAAATTTTCTTGTGACATTGAATTCTAGCTTGATTCCGAAATGCCCTTCAGACAACAACGAAAGTATTTTTTTAGGCAAGCTTTCCATGCTACATTGTTGAGAAAACCACTCCCAACAATGTAGAAGGAAAGTTTGTGGGTTCTCAGAGAATCCACTACTGGGTTCACTCGACAATGGCTTTGTAACATTAGTTCATTGTTCGGAATCTACGCCAAAAACGATAGGGAGTTATCGTGTCTTTTAAGCGTATCTCAGCAAGTTGCGCATTAATATAACGAAAAGGTCCCACGGTGTAATCGTACTCCCGGGGTATACTTGAGGAGGCTGAATATAATCAGCAGTCTTATTACATACTGCTAGTTTGATTATACACCGGATCCTTCACCTTACACCATAGACCAAGGTGTTAACACCCAGTCAATCGATAACACCCCCGGCTCCTCTACCTTCCATATTGGTTAGTAAATCGAATATACTGAGTGGTAGTTCTGCATCTGCACCCCAATAAACGTTTCATTTTAGTGGTAGAGTAATCTTTTTTGACTAAACCTGTGACTCACTTGTTATGCAATTGTAACGTTTTCAGTCTCGTATTAACTTTCATCTGTACGCTTTCTTTAGACCCGGCATTATAGTCAGCCAGTAATGCACTACCTTTGGCTAGAGTAGCTCTTTACAAAATCAATTAAGTGGAAATGTGCAAGCCACAAGCCAGTTTTGTTACTTATGTTGAAATTAAATAAAACAATTAACTCTTATTTAGAGCTGCTATCGTAATAAAAAGCTGCAATTTTACGTATCTGGACTACAACTAACAGTTGGTAATAGTGTTGAGGTTGAATACTATAGCTGAACACTTTAACTGGAGTAATGAAATAATTTTAGAAAAGCACAGTTTGTGAATTTTAAAAATAGCTTGTTTTGCTGCAGTTCAAATACATGTGTTCGGCTCGTAGGGTGTTTAAATTATTTTTCAGAACACAGTTTAGGTGATATATTTTTCCAGAACACAACGCACATGAAATATTTTTCTAGAACACAGTTAAGGTGATAAAAATGTTAGGCAATAGAAAATTGCCAGAAAGACTCCAGCCTTAATGCAGTTACATTCATTTTAGCTCCATGGGCAAACAACCATTACAATTTAAATCTTTAAAGCTTGGCATCTACATTTATATTCACTAAAGTCACTGTAATTCCATTAGTTAAACTCCTATTTGGTTGTGTAGTCTTTCAGTTAGCAATGTGTACAATAGTAGCTTGGCTCTCGAAAGCTCCAGATACTAATTTGCTACAATAGTGTCACACTGCAATAGCTTTGTCCTTTCTTCAGTCCTACTACATAAATCAGTCTTACCTCTGTAGGATATAGATAGTACCAAATACTTCCTTCCAATGTTTCCATTAGGTCCAACCGTAGCTCTCTAGCGTGGAGTAACATCATATATTTAGAATAACTTAGATCGTTTCGTGCGTGCATCATCACCTAAAGAAGATCAAAGTTAACAATGAAAAAGAATGGGCCATCATTGTGGACGGCTAAGGAAGACAAGTTATTAGCAATAAGTACCACAAAATTCACATGGTCATCACTAAACATTAACTTTTCTTTTTTTAAGCCTGTCTTTCGTTCTTTAACTTTTTGTGCCAAATCTTGCGTAAAATGCCCGCATGCATCGTAAGCTACAGCGTTTGGTGGATAGATGAGCAGAAATTTTAACATAGAAAGTTTTGATTTTTTATTTAAAACCCCCGGAGCTGTTTGGCATATTTCCCATGCCAAACGTCTGTGTGAAAAATTGCTAAATAGGTTTGCTAGTATCCTATGTACACCCTGTGATGAGCTCAGTAACTGCACCTTATCGCCGGGTTTTCAACGTTTGCACACTACAGGTCTGTAGTATAAAAAGAGGCTCGTATCATTCATTCACATTTTTGGTTCTGTCATGGATAGGGCAAATATTAAAGTAATGATATTCGACCAACAAACTACCATTGAACAGTGTCAAGCCTAAACTCAAAGAGAGGCGTCGCAGTAATCGACTGCTGTCTCGAAGTGCAGTAAGTTGCAGTTTTTCTTCAGAATATCCTTGAACCACTCCTTACAACTCATGGGAAGAACAGCATTTTAAACCAGATTCCAAATCACATCTTTCTAGACAGCTGTGTAGGTAGCTTACGGTGCATGCCGGCATTTTATGCAAGATCTGGCACAAAATGTTAAAAAACAAAAGACAGGCTTAAAAAAGAAAGTTAGTATTTATGATGACCAAATACCTTGTCAATTTTATCGTACTTATTGTTAATCGCTTATCATTCTTCAGAGTAAAGACAGGTGTGATTTGGAATCCGATATAAAACGCACTTTATCACGTTAGTTGTAAACAATGAGTAGTAGATAGTAGTACATCCCTGGGCTGTAAATGACGTATGATCATATGTCGTATGGTCATATGACTTGGTTGGAAATCACATAACGATCCAAGATGGTGTGATCGCAGGCCGCACAGTCCAAAAGTCTTTTGGTTTTGCTGTCTTTTGTTTATGCACGACCAAACATGCCTAGACACGTCAAAATACTGTGTCAAAGGTCAAGTAACTCACTTAGCTAACCGAATCACAAAGGTAATCAAGAAACTCATAAAACTCGTTTTTGTTCATTTTTGCCTAAAAGAGAGCCAGTACATGCCATTAACATCATTTGCAAGACGTAACGCACCTTCGACACTACTACCCTTAGCAAAAGCCGGAATGACCCATTACTGTCCGTGTGCCTGAATGTTTGTTTAATGCACAGGTGTTAGATCAGTTGATAACACTACTTTATTCATAGTACTTCAATCCTGTCAATTCTGCCTAAAAAAAAGCAAAACATGAGCCATTATCGTCATTGGCTTGATGCAGTGCTCCTTCAATGCTCATACCCTTAGAAAAGGCGAGTCAGGTTTCGGTTTCAGTGTAGTCGGAAAAGCACTACAAAAGTAAACAGCAAAGCAGGGAGTAGCAAACTAATCAACGTATCTTTTTTTAGAAACCCTCCAGAAAATCTCTGCAGTTTGTCATTTTCCCCCTTCTCCTATAGGAACATTTTTTGCTGATTTCTTTAAAGTCTTGTTGCTGGTTGGGCATTTTCACCCTCCTATGTGTATTTTTATGGAGGTGTCTTTTCTAGTGGGTTGGTGGAAAAGCATGACGATCCTTGCTTTCGACCATCTGCTCCAAGCTTTTCTCATAGTGGCAAAAAATATTATTGTGGAACCATGAGATCCAAAACTGTGGCCTTTTTTTGGAGGTTATGATGAAGCGCTAATTTCTTCGTCAATGTTGGCAACTGATTCGGCAAGCGGGCCGCTCATTAAGCACCTGCAATACAAACCCTGGGTGGGAGGGGGGGGGGATCATGTGCGATTTTGTGTGGGGACGAGGTTTCATGTGTGCCGTTACATCACTCCTGCAGTAGATGTAATGGGTTTAATGTGGGTTTTCAAGCATCTTGCTAAGCATCTGGCAAGATACACTAGTGACCAAGGCTTCAGAGATATAACAAAACGAATGATAAAATATCACCATTTCTACAGGATGCCAAACAATAATAGCTTCCCCCCCCCCTCCTCAGAGTAAATTAGGTATGATAGGAAAAAATGAAATTACTGATAGGTAGCCCATTTTATTGTGGTTTTACACTCACAAGCTAAATGTTCAGTGTTCACCCCAATGGCGACATGAACAGATTGAAGACAGCAGGGTAGGAAGACAAAAATGAATCAGAAAGCTACGTGTTGAATTCCATTTTCTGACTGTGTGTGAAAATTTTGGATCCATCGATGGAGGAGAATATCGATGCTGTGTTTCTGGAAATGGAGTTCAGCACAGATGTGGAGTGCGTTGCAGCGAAGCATCTTCCAGGGGGCCGTTGCGTGTTTTTTTTAATAGCTCCGCTCACAAGGTGTGCATGGACTTGTGGTTTGGCTTAAAATGCGCGTGGGGAGGAGCCCTACCCTGCCATCACGTTTCATGATTCCCAGACTGCTGGTTGTCGAGTTATGCCTTCCTACCCTCCTCCTCTTCAAGCTGTTCGTGACGCCAATGGAGTCAACACTGAATATTGAGCTTGTGAGTATAAACCTTCAAGAAAATGGGCTACCTATCGATACTTTCATTTTTTCTTAACATGCTTAGTTTATTCTGGAGAAGGGGGCTATCATTGTTTGGCACCCTTTATATACGAATTTACAAGTCTGCTATGTCAACAAATTTTAAAATACGTAATTAATAAGTATTGAATTCCTAACAATTCGGCTTACCACAATCATAGTTTAAAATCTTGTTAAGTTCCATAAGTTTTTACTAGAAGTGCATCTGAATGAACACCAAATCCGTGCTGGTTAGCTGACCCCAAATAGTAAACTTTCGGAAACAAATCTTGAGACCCCATAGTTTAAATTTAAATAGATAATCCGTAGCGTATTTAAAAAAAATAATTCTGAATATTACAATATAGAATTTCAGCATCGCTGGCCAAATTTCTTTCGTCCTCCTTGATGCCATTTTGTTGGATGAGCCCTCGAACTTGGGGTAGTTCTGGCATGCTGCACCGGTTTTTTGTAAGGGCAAATGAGGGATGTTTTCAAGTCAACCATTTGCCCGTGATTTATTTCAATCGGAAAGGGTTCCCAATTCATACAGTCAGATCACAGTGCAGTGTTTCATTATTATTTGGAGTACATTTCTAACAAAAATTGAACACTAGTACAACTTATGCAATAAGTTTTTGACTATTCCTCCATTGCATTCATAAATTCATTAATTAAATTGGTGAATATTTATGCAATCAGTCAGGGGTATTACAAAAAAAAGCCATTTAAAAATCCAACAATTAATGGGGTGGGCTGTTAAAAAAAACAGGGTTTATAGGGTTGCACAATCTTGCAGAAATAGTTCGACCTCGAAACAGGAAGATTAAGGATCCTATTGGTGGACCAATTTAAGAAATTCTGTTTGCGAGGAAAGGCTTTCAGAAAATAAAACTTGAAAAGCCAAATCACGATCCTATTGACTGAGTGATTTAATAAATTCTATTTCCTTGC